>MU227014.1:81328-97280 GCA_018584345.1 Thuja plicata
GCATACAAAAAATAGAGAATGACACAATGATTTACCCTGGGGAAAACCTTTCGGTAAAAAACCCCAGCACTCCAAAACCTGCACAATGTATTATCTTCAACACAACGGTTACAACACACTTCCAATGAAATTTATTTCAGGAGACAATTGACACTCAAAGACAAATCCAGTAGCACAAGATCATACCAACAATACACTCTTTTCCTATCCCAGTCTGCAACCCTGAAAAAAATGCTTATATCATGCACTTTCCTTTTTAGGGCAACTTCCAAAGATAGCCGTATTAGAATTTTACCATTCTCTGAGAAAATAGGAATAGTACTCAACTTTATTAGTTGCCACATGTCTTGCATGTCTTCACCCGTCATTGAATATTCTAGAAATAGCTCTTATGTGTCATAGGAATCCGTCATAATCATTTCATCCATGATCTCCTTACACACAATTCAAGATGCCGACACATCAAGTGGAGTGACACATCAACATGCCAACTAGACATGTACACTCACACTTAATTACATTATTTGCAAGAAATACATTTTACAAAACAAATAATAAGAATAGGAATTATCCAAGGTTGAGACACCTTATTCCTAACAATTTTATGTTTCTAACAACACTAGACCAAACATAGCACACGCAGTTGGAATTGTTACAATATTTTCTACTAATCCTAGAGAATCTCATATAACAGTTGTAAAGAGAATTTTTATATATCTGAAGAACACTGAAGACTATGGATTGTGGTACAAAAGGGAAGGCAAGTTTGAACTGAAAGTTTACACTGATGTTGATTGGGCTAGGAACATTGATGATAGAAAGAGAACTACTAGTGGAGTATTCTTTATAGGAGAAAGATTAGTTACTTGGATAAGTAAAACGCAAGGATGCATATCTCAATCAACTGCAGAAGCAAAATGTGTTGTTGTTGCTACAAACTATTCGAACATTGCATGGATAAAACAACTTTTGAAAGGTATGGGTCCTTCGCAATCCTTCTCAACCAAAAATATGTTTTCTTTTTTTCTTTAGTTTGTTTAGAGGCTGCTCGGTGAAGTGCTCGGTAATTTTTATTGCTCGGTTACTTTCTCTATCTTACTTTACTAACGGGTCTTAGTGTATGTTGGCTGCTTGGTTTCTTATTTCGCCAAGTTGGTTTTTGATGCTCGGTTATGTTCTTACCAAGTTGGTTGTTGTTTCTCGGTTGATCTTCACCGAGTTGTTTATCCTGATCTGGCCGACTTCTGTATTTAATTTCTATCACCTAATTAATGTGGGGTCTCTCATTGGGATCTGTGTGCACCTAAATCTAGGTATCTCTTAGGGATTTGAGTGCCGACCTCTTTGGTGGACTCTTGTATATATTTGTTTCTTTGTTCTTAGTTTTGGGAGCAGTTTGGGAAGATAGGAAGTATTGGTATCAGATTGTAATAGGAAAATAAGTGTTGAGATATTCAATGGCAGGTTTGTGACCTTGCATGTATGCAGGTCATTATTTAATTCATTTGAATATATATGTCTGAAACTGGGAAGGCCTTACAGCACGACGTGTATTGAGTTTGATCAATTAATGAAAATTATTTGTTGTTTCTTCTCTCCTTCTTGTGTTGTTGCTTCTGTGTTGTGTATACGCAAGTTGGTTTGGTATTTGGGAGTGCCTTTGGCCCCACTACCTATCCTCCTTGTATCAGGTGGTAACAGAGTGAAGGTGAGATCTGAGTTCCTTCTTGTAAGCCCTAACCCTATTTGGTCGATATTGTTGTGGGGTAGAAAATTATGATTTGACCTATAATTATTGAGGGTTTCAAGATGGTTCGTGGAAGAGTAAATGCAGATCCAGGTCTAGCTAATATGCTAAGATAGATGGCTAGAAGATTAGAAGTTGTTGAGATAGCTCAGTGCAGACAAAGACATCTTGAAGATGTTAGTGATGACAAACCGGAAGAAGTGCAAGGCGAAGCTGCACCTGCACCTATTATGGGTCAGGAAGAAGAGAGATTCCTACTAGCATTGACAAGTTTTAAATCCACACCTCAATTTAATCCTCCTGAGTATAGTGGAAAATTGGACTCTAATGAATTAATAGATTGGATAACTGAGATGGAAAAGTACTTTGAGTATGAGAATGTATCAGAGGAGAAGAAGGTGAAGATTTCAAGCACAAAGCTAAAATTTCATGCATCCTTGTGGTGGGAGCATCTGCAATTGGATCGAAAGAAGAAAGGTAAAGACAAGATCAATATATGGGATAAGATGATAAACAAATTGAAATGAAAGTTTCTACCTTGTGATTACCATATTAACCTAATTCAGCAAATGCAAAGTTTGAAGCAGAATGATAGCTCAGTAAAAGACTATACTAAAGAATTCTATAGATTAGACATCAGATTTGGACATGTTGAAGATGAAGTGGAAAGAATAGCAAGATATATGAATGGATTGAGAAGTTCTATACAAGATGAGATCAGCTTGGTTAAGATGGAAAGAATTGAAGAGGCATATCAATTTGCCCTAAAAGCTAAGGAGAAATTGAACAAAAGGTATGAACAAAGAAAAAGAGGTAGAGGTGGAAGATTCTCTAGAGGAAGAGGTAGATCTCATGGTGAAAATAGAAGATCTAAACTAGACAAGTCAATTTCAAACACATCTCAAGATAAAGGAAAGACCGAATGGAAAGGTGGAAGTTCATACCGAGCAAGAGGAAATTATTCCTGAGGTGGTTATAGCAGAAGAGGGTTCCAAGGAAATAGTACAATTATGGTTAATAAGGACATCTATATTTTGAGTGTACACATGCAAGCAAGAAATTTGGTAGCAGCAGAAATGCTTTGGTGCAAGAGGAGTCATCGAATGAAATAGAGAAGGAAGGAAATATCATGATCAGAAGAATACTATGGAGTGAGAAAGATAAGAAAGATCCTATCATGAAAAGTTTGTTCAAGCCCAAATGTAGAGTTACAGACAAAGTTTGGATTGTAATTGTTGATAGTGGAAGCTCAAAAAATCTGGCATCTGAGGAAATAGTCACAAAGTTGCAGTTGAAAATAATGAAGCATCTGAAGCCCTGTCAGATTTCATGGATCAAGGATGAGCATACATTAATGGTGAGTGAACAATGTTTTGTGAATCTGATAATTGGAAAGTATTATGATAAGGTGTTGTGTGATATTATGCCTATGGATTGTTGTCATATTTTGTTGGATAGACCTTGGAAATATGATAGAGATGCTATACATGATGGAATAATGAATAGATATACTATTTGGGTTGATGGTAAGAAACAAATTTTGTTACCTTTGGTTGAAGAATCTGTTGGTGAGATTTGTACATCTGTGAAATTTTGTTTGATGGAAGGTAGACGGTTTGTTAAGGATTTGAAAAGAAATGATATTTTTTATTCTTTGATTCTTAAAAAACTGAGTAAGAATACAGAAGATGAAATTCCTGTAGAAGTTGAGAAGTTACTTACTGAGTACAAGGAGATCAATTTAGATAATTTACCTGATGGTTTTCCACCAATGAAATATATCAGTCATTGTATGGATCTAATTCCTTGAGCTAGTTTACCGAACAAGGCACCACATTGGTTAAGACTAACTGAGAATGAAGAGCTTAACCGACAAGTTCATGAGTTGTTGAACAAGGGTTTAATCAGAGAGAGTTTGAGTCCATGTGCAGTACCAGCTACATTGGCACCTAAGAAGAATGGAGAATGGTGAATGTGTACTGATTCAAGAGAAATCAACAAGATCACAGTAAAGTATAGGTTTCCTATACCGAGGATCGATGATATAATGGATTGTTTGAGTGGAGAAAAATATTTTACCAAAATTGATTTGAAGAGTGGATATTATCATATCAGAATCAAAGAAGGTGATGAATGGAAGACTACTTTCAAGATGAAATAAGATTTGTATGAATGGTTGGTTATGCCTTTTAGTTTAACTAATGCACTGAGTACATTTAAGAGGTTAATGAATGAAGTTTTGAAGAAATTCTTGAATAAATGTGTGATTTTATACTTGGATGATATTCTAATATTCAGTAAGACTAGAGAAGAGAATTTGATGCATATAAAACAAGTATTGCAGAGACTGAAAGATGAAAAGTTGTTGATAAATCTTTGAAGCTGAAGGTTGTTGAATTACCTGTGTTAAGCTTACCTAATTTCAATAAGGTATTTCAAGTTGAATGTGATGCAAGTGGAATTGTAATTGGAGATGTGATGACTCAAGAAGGTAAACTTGTCGCTTTCTTTAGTGAAAAGTTGAATGATGCAAAATAGAAATATTTTGTCTATGATCAAGAATTCTATGTTATTGTTCAAGTCATGAATAAATGGAGACATTACTCGATGCTGAGTGAATTTGTGTTATATACTAATCATAAGGCTTTACAGTATTTGGGTAGTCAGAATAAGTTGAATCAGATGTTGGAAACACTGAGAGGGGGGGTGAATCAATGTTTAACTAATTATTCTATTTTAGCAACTTTAAACATAAATCAATTATACAACACTTGAAGCTTAACACAAGATCACATAACACATAATATGATTACAGGGAAACCTTGATTAGAGGAAAACCCCGGTGGTAATTAGTACCCACAAATATGCAATAGTATAATGAACTTGTTATAGTTCCTTTGCCCTATTAGGAGCAGTCTTTACAATGCAAGTACAATGGCCTGGTTAAGGGCCTGGCCCTGTTAGGAGTATTTTAGAAATAACCCTATTAGGGGTGAGGTCACACTCTCCAAGAGCTCACTACTCAATGAGAAAGAAGGCTACAACCTCCTGAGAATAGATATGCACTATATCCAAAAGTGAACTGTTGTATGTGACACAGATGTCTGATTAGTTCTAGTTATGTGCTTATGCTCTTATCTTCTTTAAGGGATCTATCTCATACTAACATCTTCATAATTCTCTTCCATATATCTGTTGTGATTATTTCTTTGACCCTTCAAATATATCTTTACATTGCATATGTATATGTTTATGCCTGAATAGACGCGACTATAAACAAGATCTTAGTCGGCCCAAAAACAACATTCACAATGCTTCCAAACAAATTGGATTAAGTGTGTTTACAACAATGTTCAATACATGATTACAAACTTTTTACAATAGGCAATTGGCCTTTACAAAAGAAAAGATTACATGCTAATCAAAAACTTGAAGTTGGCTTCATACTCTGTATTATGAACTGCTAGTGTACTTGTTCTTTATGTAACTTGTTTGTACTGACATTCCATACCATGCATGTGTACGGTAAGCATAAAAACATACCATAGAGCTTAAGTTTGAAAGCACATATCCTAATGTGATCATACGCACATGCGCTGATGCTCTGATCGACTGCAAGTTGTTGTTATGTTTTTTCTTTTACACTTAGTCAATTTTCACTACATAGTATTCTGTCAAAACTTAATATGACTTTGTTTCCATAATGACAACACAAAATAATTCATATACTCCTTAGGAGTCAAATTGCCAAAAATCTCTCCCTTTGTCATTAATGGCAACAAAGGAATGTGGCCAAGTTACTCAAAATTGACTGACACCAAGAAACAATATGTTATCTTTCTTTAACATATACTATATCACTACTCCTCATACATACTCATATTCCTTAAATACATTACTCCCCCTTTGAAATTAATGACAAAGGTGTCCATAAAACTTGTAAGTCTCTAGATACTTACTCCATGTATACATCTAGACATACAATCTAAAGAGACTTGATCTCTTTCTGCCAAAATGCCTTCATTGCATCAACTGTCTAGAGATGGGCACATAGAGCATATGTGAGCTTCTCCATTTTTATCAAATCCATGAAAGGACCTTGATCATACGTGACAATATTGGCATCAATATTTTTTATGTTCTCATCTAGAACTGCTAAGGAGGGCGCTAGTGCATTTCTCAGTTGAGTCTGCCTGATTCTTATCTTATTGATCTCAAACTTTGCCTTTTTCAATCTTGTCTAACTGAACTTGATATTTATTGTTGCAGATGTTCATGTCTTGCGTGGATGTTTCAACTAATTTTCTAACACTGTCAACCAAGATATCTGCCTCTTCTATCTTTTTGATATGTTTAGAGGTGAATTTCACTCTGTCCATGTTGTTTGCTACTACATTTTTGCCTTTAGCTGCCAACTCTTTCAACATAGACTGACCAATCTTTAATGAGTTTAAATCTAAGGTAAAATTCTTTACCAGTTCATTCAATCTTTCCTTTTTATACTCATCTTCTGCAATTCTAGTAGCTGAGTCTACTAAGCTTGTAAAATGTTCTTTGAAGCTTGTTAGGATGTTGTCTACATCATCAACTAACTAAATTTTAGCTACTTTCTTGTCTGCAGGCACTAGATCATTCAAAATGTTCACTGATTCCAAAAAGAGAGGGTTTATCATAACTTGTTTCTCTTTGGCTTTTTCCATGGCTAGGACACTGATCTTGATCAGGTCTTCTTCTCCCCATGCATCCAGACTTGTTGAGTCAGGAGTTAAACTTGACAACAATGAGTTTGATGGTTGAATGGATGGTGTGAATATAGTATTCTGACTAGTATCCATGCATTCTCTTTTTACTGGGATCTCCATGACTGGTGTCTCATTATTTTGATTATCTTCCTCTTTATTCAAGTCTGTTGAATCTTTAGGGGGATCTTCATCTTGTTGTAAAGATGTGTTATCAGTGCATACCTCCTTTGTCTCCTCAGTGCTTACGAATGCTTCTTCAAATTTGACCATATCATTATCAGAAGCGGTCATGGATATCTTGATATCATCAATCACTATAGTATCCCCTAAATCTTTTATTGTATCAGAAGTTATTGAAGCTGATGGCGCTGAAACCTGTGGACCTTTCTTAGGTGCATTCTAAATCACTAGTTCTGTAACCTATTTGGGAGGAACTGGAGTTACCTTTGTTGTAGGCACCATTGATGGATACATATGTCTATCCAGAAATACCCGCTCAAATGATTTCTGAGTCTCTTCACCAACCACATCATACTCCTTATTCATGATATGGAGAACTCTCATTTTGGTTCTTAGGTGTGGCTTTACTAAATCCAACATAATGGCTTTCTCATCATGCGAACATACCGGGAGAAGACTATACAATGTTTCTTCTCTTATCCTCGTGTCCTCTTCAATTTCTTGCCTCTTTAATATATCAACTATGTTCCATACCTTGTCTGGTATGAGTGTTTTGAGTTTCAATACTATCCTTTTGAATTTAATCATGTGAGAGATGATCATAGAATGAATCTCTTATTTGTCTATCTCTTGATATTTTTCATATACATTCTTGAGAGATTCTAGTCTTCCTTCATTAACAATTTTGTTCTTTAGAATATTTAGACTAGGTCTAAATCCTACCTTAGGAGGGGCTTGTGTGTTCTTTACCTTGCTCCTTGTAGTTCATGAGGATGGATGACTTGTAGGAACTTGCTTCTTCCTTCTAGTCATCTTGTTGGGTACAGAAGGTGGAGAAGATTCTAGATCAATGGTGGTTGATGGCGCAAATGTGTCCACATTTGATTTCTTCCTTTTCTTTTTTTGCATATCATTAGTCTTTTCCGTTTTCACTTATGTGGGATTTTTCTCAAGTTCTTTGGAAATCTTAGCTTCCCTAGCTTTGTCTAGGTCTTCTTGTGTAACACCATGAACTTTTAAGATATTTGAGGTAATCCTTGATGCCTTCCTTTTATTGTCAGCACTGTATAAGACAGAATCTACTTGATTTGTCTTTTCTTTGTAAGTACCCCATCTAGGATCATTGGGATCTTTGGGCATAGATAGGAGGACTTGTGCATAACCTTCAAAAATATGTTCTTCAACTTCATAACCGAGAGGGTGAATCCATTTTGTTCTAGTCTCAACAGCCTCCATGCAAGTACAATCAGTTTCCACCATGAATCATATGGTGTCTTTGTATTTCTCAACTATGTTCTCAGGTATCCTGAACCTCTTCTGCATCTTGATCCTGAATGTTTTGATATCCATATCCATAGTATATTTTGCACTACTATCTGATGTAGCTTTTAGTGATATCTGAGTCATAGTAGGTTTACTTATATCTAGGTAAAGATTTGCAACTTTACCAATAATGTGGAAGTACAGGTACATGATCAAAGAGCCAAACCTGAATATCTTGCTCTTGTCATGCTTAATAGCCTTGATGTTCTCAATCAGTTGTGCGTGCAATAGTTCATAGAGATTGTACTGAGTGTTGTCTTTCACTATCCTTATTGCTGCCAGAACAGTTGTTGCGGACACTATTTAATCTGCTTGCCTGCTGAAACTTGTATCCAAGTATCATAGTGAGTAGTTTGATATCATCCTCCTTAATAGGATCAACTGTCATACCGCACCTATCACTTCTAGATAAGCAAACTTGTTCAACCTGCTTCTTAACATCCTTGATGGTAGGAAGAACTGGTCCAGTCTTAGGAAGTCCAGTCAATTCATGGATTAGGTCTACAGTGATGCAAACAGGAACCTCACCAATCCAGTATAGGTCATCATGTATCCTGCTCAGTAATATCTTCACCCATTCTGGCTCATAAAACTCATGCATGTTGGAATACTCAAAGATAGGGTTATCAGTGAGATGCGCATATTCATCCTTAAATGAGTTGTCAAGCTTCATCATTGAAATCATAAGAGTAGCTATGTTGTTGTCTCCGACTGTTTCCTTCTTGCAGTAGATGCACGCGCAAATGTCTTCCACGTGCACGAATCCTAACAGAGCCTTAGAGAATTCTCCTTCAAAATCATCTAAGATAGACTTGAATGGATGCTTCTTAAAGACAAATCTCTTTCTTTTAGCAATGTCAAATACAACTGGGGTTGCCATACTTACTTGCAACTTGATTAAGTAGGGTTTTACGGCAATTCAAAATGACGCGACTGCTAGGGTTCCATTTCAACTTGCAATCTATTTGCCAACTGATCAAATTGATGCCTTTTAGTTCTTTGATGCTTAGTACTCCTGTGCTCTCTATAGGTTTTATGATATCATATGTAAACAATGAGAGTAATCAATCAATCTTACTGATTTATATAAAGTTTTTCCGCATTTAATGTCGTAAGTGCTTTTACTGAGACTTTCAAACTTTATTCAGAATGAAGTATATATAATGCATGAATTAATACTACATTCTTTTGTTATCATTGACATGAATCCAAAGGTGCATACTCAGAGGTTTAGTATACCAGCCACCTAGGGGTTCAGAGCTAGAATAGCTCCCCCTAAGACCATGAGGGTCAACTATCCAGAAGTAGAAGGTGCGTCCACTAAGGATGCATCTACTACCTTTCTCTCTTCATTATCCTTCTTTATTTCAACCCATATTTTATCTGAGTTCTCTTTAGCTTCCACAAACTTAACTTCTCCTGATTCTTCAAACAGAGACTTTTTAGAATTCTCTTATCCTTTTGTTCTTGATCTAGAAAACCTTGAGATGTGTCCAGATTTTCCACATGAGTGACAAATGATAGGAGGTTTGATGTTGTTATTCATCATGTTGCAATGCTTGGTTGTGTGTCCATTGTAATTACATATATGACATGTAATGGTCTGTAAGTTTTTTTGAGGTTGGTTTCTCTAATTGTATTGATTTTGATTCCTTTGGTTCAGCTGTGACTGATTTCTTTGATTTGTCCTGCAATGAATAGCCCTGTGACCAAACTTATTACAAGAGTAACAATAAAAATTAAAAGGTCTTACTACTTTACAATCTCTTGCCAAGTGTCCATGCTTGTTACAAGCATAACAAGTTCTGTTAAGTCGCTTGAGTTCATCTTTAGGTGGTTCAATTTTAGCCTTTACAATATTATCAGTCTTCTTTTCTTCAGTGGATGACTCTTGTGATTTCTTTCTTTCTTGTAATGAATTGATCTCAATTTGAGCTATACTGCATCCCATACCAGTGGTGTCACCTTTTAGCTTTTGTGCATAAAGCTATGATTGAATTAGATCAGAACTTGTGTGTACTTTATCAATCTTGTCTTTTGCTTATGTTAGTTTAGATTCTATCTTTTTCTTGATGTTTTCTAATTCCAAGTTTTTTAAGTTCGCTTGCATAAGTTCATTATCTAATTGTTTACTCTCTTTGGTCTTTTCTTCAATGGATGTTAGGCTATCTGTAAGTTGTTCATTCAGATCTTCAATTTTATCTTTCAAAGACATGTTTTCTTCATTCAGCTTCTTGACCG
The DNA here is from genome assembly GCA_018584345.1 of Thuja plicata. Lineage (NCBI taxonomy): Eukaryota > Viridiplantae > Streptophyta > Pinopsida > Cupressales > Cupressaceae > Thuja > Thuja plicata. The sequence continues at coordinate 91,562 of MU227014.1, forward strand.
TTTTTCCCAAATCATTGGTAGAGCAATCTTTCAAATCTTTCCTTAGTTTCTTGATAAGCATTTGAGAGCCATCAACCTTTAGTTTTAGTTCTTCATTTTCTTTCTCAGATCTGTCTAGATCTTCAAGGGTTGCTTCAAGATTATTTTTCAGATGTTTTACTTCTGTTGAGTCCATGATCTCCTCAAGTGGTTAAACTTTCTTTCAGAGGACCAGAGCTCTGATACCAATTGTTGGAAACACTGATAGGGGGGTGAATCAGTGTTTAACTAATTATTCTATTTTAGAAAATTTAAACATAAATCAATTATAAAATAATTTAAGCTTAACACAAGATCACATAACACATAATATGATTATGGGGAAACCTTGATTAGAGGAAAACCCCGGTGGGAATTAGTACCCACAAATATGCACTAGTATAATGAACTTGTTAAAGTTCCTTTGCCCTATTAGGAGCAGTCTTTACAATACAAGTACAATGACCTGGTTAAGAGCCTGACCCTGTTAGGAGTCTTTTAGAAATAACCCTGTTAGGGGTAAGGACACACTATCCAAGAGCTCACTGCTCAATGAGAAAGAAGGCTACAACCTCTTGAGAATAGATATGCACTATATCCAAAAGTGAACTGTTGTATGTGACACAGATGTCTGATCAATTTCAGTTATGTGCTTATGCTCTTATCTTCTTTAAGGGCTCTATCTCATACTGACATCTTCATACTTCTCTTCTATATATCTTCTCTAATTATTTATTCGACACTTCAAATATATCTTTACATTGCATATGTATATGTTTATGCCTGAATAGACGCGACTATAAACAAGACCTTAGTCGGCCCAAAAACAACATTCACAACGCTTCCAAACAAATTGGCTTAAGAATTTTTACAACAATGTTTAATACATGATTAAAAAAATATTACAATAGGCGCTTGGCCTTTACAAAACAAAAGATTACATGCTAATCAAAAACCTGAAGTCGGCTTCATACTCTATATTCTGAATTGCTAGTGTACTTGTTCTTTCTGTAACTTATTCGTACTGACATTTCATACCATGTGTGTATAGGGTAAGCATAAAAACATACCATAGAGCTTAAGTCTGAACGCGCATATCCTGATGTGATCGTACGCACGTGCACTGATGCTCTGATCGACTACAAGTTGTTGTTTTGTTCTGTCTTCTACACTTAGTCAATTTTCACTACATAGTATTCTGTCAAAACTTCATATGACTTTGTTTCCATAATGACAACACAAAATAAGTCATATACTCCTTAGGAGTCCACTTGCCAACATCAGAGACATATGAAATTGGGAGAGTATTTACAGAGTTTCACATTTGTGATTAAGCATAAGAGTGGAGTTTTTAACCGAGTTGCTGATGCATTGAGTAGAAGAAGATCTTTGTTGGCTTAAATGAGAATTGAAGTTCTTGGCTTTGATGATATGAAGAATTTGTACAAAAATGATCTTGATTTTTTTGAGCAATGGAGAGTGTGCAGAGAACCTATTCCAAATCAATCAAGTAAGTATGAAGATTATTTCATTAAGGAAGATATGATGTTCAAAGGTATTCAGTTGTGCATACCAAGAGGATCAATGAGAACTAATTTGATAAAGGAGAAACATAGTAGTGGTTTGGCTGGACATTTTGGTATTGATAAGATATTGAGTTTTCTTAAGGAAAGGTATTTTTGGCCTCAGTTGTATAAGGATGTTCAAAAATTTGTGAAAAGTTGTGGAGTTTGTCAAGTTGCAAAAGGGGTGAGTTAGAATATTGGTTTGTACACATCGATTACTGATCCTGAGAAACCTTGGAGTGATATCAGCATGGATTTTGTTCTTGGCTTACCGAGGACAACAAAATGATTCCATATTTGTTTTTGTGAATAGATTTTCTAAGATGACACATTTCATACCATGTAAGAAAACCTCACATGCAGTACATATAGAAGATATTTTCTTTAAGGAGATTTTCAGATTGCATGGATTACCGAGGAGTATTATCTCTGACTAAGACAGTCAGTTTGTGAGCTATTTCTAGAAAACACTTTGCAAAAAAGCTAGATACTGAGTTGAAGTATAGTTCTACATTTCATCCACAGATTGATGGACAAACAGAGGTTCTAAACCGAAGTTTGGGTAATTTTTTGACATGTTTAGTTGGAGATACACCAGGTAATTGGGATTTGATGTTGGCACAAGTAGAGTTTGCATATAACAGTTTGGTAAACAGAAGTACTAGAAAGATACCTTTTGAAATTTTTCATGCACACAACCGAGAGGTATATCAGACTTGAGAGATATTGCTGGAGAAGAGAAAAGGATTGTTGAAGCAAAGAAGTTTGTTGAGTTTATGAAGATGTTGCATGAAGATATAAAACAAAAGATGGAGAAAAGTAATCAAAAATACAAAAATAGTGTTGATAGATCAAGGAGACATAAAACTTTTGAAGTTGGTGATGCAGTGATGGTTCATTTGAAGAAAGGAAGATTTCCTGTTGGAACATATGGAAAATTAAACATGAAGAAATTTGGTCCTTGCAAAATACTGAGAAGATTTGATAGTATAAATGTTTATGAAGTGAAATTACCTGATGACATGGATATATTACCTATATTCAATATTTTAGACTTGTATGAATATCATGAACTTGGTGAATAAGTGACAGTGCTAAGTGATTATCCTAAGAAATAGATAGAATAAGAGGAACAGATTTTGAAACAAAGAGTTGACAGAAGCACAAGAGGAAAGGAATACATGGAGTATCTAATAAAATGGAAGAACAGACCGATTGAGGACTCATCTTGGATTTCTCAATCTAAGTTAGATTTATTTCAGGTTAGACCTGATACATGATTCAGGGAATCATTTCTTTTAACCCTGGGTGTCTGATGGAGGAGCATCTTGGGTCCTTGTAAATCCTGCTCAACCAAAAAGATGTTTTCTTTTGTTCTTTATTTTGTTTGGAGGTTGCTCGGTGAAGTTCTCGGTAATCACTATTTCTTGATTACTTTCTCTTTCTTACTTTATTGATGGGTCTCATTGTATGTTGGCTTCTTGATTTCTTCTTTCACTGAGTTGGTTTTTGATGCTCGGTTACGTTCTTACCAAGTTGGTTGTTGTCGCTTGGTTGATCTTCACCAGGTTGTTTATCCTGATCTGGCCGACTTCTGCATTTATTTTTTGTCACGTAATTAATGTGGGGTCTCTAATTGGGATCTATGTGGACCTTAATCTGGGTCTCTCTTAGGGATTTGAGTGTCAGCCTCTTTGGTGGACTCTTGTATATATTTGTTTCTCTATTCTTAGTTTTGGGAGCAGTTCAGGAAGATAGGAAGTATTGGTATCAAATTGTAATAGGAGAATAAGTGTTGAGATATTTGATGGAAGGTCTATGACCTCACATGTATGAAGATTATTATGTAATTCATTTGAATGTATATGGCCGAAAATGGGAAGGCCTTACAGCCCAGCATGTATTGAGTTTGATCAATTAATGAAAAGTATATGTTGTTTCTTCTCTCCTTCTTGTGTTGTTGCTTCTATATTGTGTATACGCAAGCTGGTTTGGTATTTGGGAATGCCTTTTTCCCTATTGCCAATCCCCCTTGTGTCAGGACCCACCTGAGCTTTTCCTACAAATTTCCTCACTCAAAATAACACCAACAAAATCATCAAATTTTAGGCTATTTGAGCTAGAAATAGAGTTACTAACAGTCATTACCAAGTCATTCCAACTTTCAAGCAAAGAACACAGAATCAAGAGAGCCCTAATTTATTCATCAAAATTGACATTAACAAAAGATAATTGACTGGTAACTATATTAAACTCATTTAAATGATCAAAAATTGACCCACCTTCTACCGTTTTCATACTAAGTAAATGCTTCATAAGAAATACCTTATTCAAAGTAGAAGGCTTTTCATATAACTTCGCTAGTGTTTCCATCAACTCTTCAATTGTCTTCGCTTTTGTAATATTAAATGCCACCGATATTTCTAGGCATAAACAAATACTCCCAAGTGCCTTTCTATACAAAATATCTCAATCCTCTTGAGACATAATTGTGACTTTCTTGTTTATTCCTCCCAATAGCTGCCATAAATCTTTCTGATAGAGATAGTTATCCATATGCATTATCTATAACTAAAATTTTTGCCTATTAAACTTCCCAATATTCAACTTACCCTCGTCTTCCATTACTCCCATTCAACCATGACACCTTCCTACAAAGGATAACTAGAAAAAAAAAAAACCCATTTTGATACCACATTCTAGGATTAGAAGATAGAAATATAACAGTTACATGCAAATATAACCAATAATGTAAAGGAATAAAGTACACAAAAGTATAACAAGAAGACAGATTTAACGTGGTTCACCCAATCTTGGGCTATGTCCACCAAACAGAGAGTCAAACATTATTATTCAGTAATTTCAATGGATTACAACCACTGATCCCTGTTAGAGTATTATTTCATTTTACTCTAGTTGCTTAAGCGTCTCTTAGGTGCATTATTAATTAACTCTTAATTAATAATGTGCAACCTAGTATTTACCTTTTAGGGTTTCGTTCACCTTTATAAGGTCGAACTTTGTAATTGTCTTTCATGAATTCAGATTATAATTTCGCTCTCACTTTTTGAGCAACTTCTGAGTTCTTCAGCTTTTTCGTCTTTGTGCTTCTACTTTGTATCAGGTTCTTGCATGCAGGTATATTCGGGGTCTGTGGATTTGCATGTTTGCAAAATTCTACATGGTATCAGAGTCACCCTGTTGCTGCCTGATCGAAGGTCTTTGAAGCCACGATTCGAAGACGACAGCCACAGCCCTTTTTGGGGGTTTTTTGTCACTTTTAAGGAGGCACGATCTTCTGGAGAAGATTGAGCAAAAACAGACTCCGCCATTGCGCTCAGAAGGCCCGGGAGAGTTGAAATCACATAAAACTCGACTACATTTGGTCTCCGTGACCACAGGAAAAAATTTTGAGCCTACGAGGGCCGTACAGCTCAAAAATTGAGAAAAAAATCTCGAAAAACGCACAAAAAATGTGTTTTTTAGCATATTCGGGCGCTGCCGCCAGTGCGCCACCTGCGCGCAGCTGCTCGGCAGCGCGCCCCCGCTGCACAGCCGCAGCCCGGCCGCCGCCCGGCCACAGCCCGTTTGCCGCCCGGCCGCCGCCCATTCGCCACCCGCGCCCATTCGCCGCCCGGTCACCGCCCATTCGCCGCCCAGCCTGCAGATTGTGACGTCAGCGTGACGTCAATATGACATCAGCTGCCGGCAAACACTTTTCCAGCGAGATTTGAATTTTTCCGGCAAAAATCAATTTTTCCGGCGGTCGAAAAAATTTACCGGCAATCTCCGACGGCCAAACGGCCGTCAAATTTAACACAGTCTCTGTGTTTTTCCAGAGAGCATTGTTTCGGAGGGGCAGTTGGTTTTTTGCCCATATCTTGGGCATACGATGTCCGTTTTCGAAAAATGAAATATCGCCGAAAAGCTGTTTCCGAGACGGACGCAATGGTACTAGTTTTGTTTGCTGATTCAGCCGTTTAAGTACCTATTTTCAGCGTCAAAGTTGCAGCTTCTGTTTCCCTCCTCCTTGCGCCAGTTTTTGATCTAAATAGAATAAGGTCAGATTTCTCAGTTTGTTTTCATTTAGTAGAGTTATCATGGGTTTCTCTCCTCACCCTTCTGTTGTTATTCTG
>MU227014.1:97836-112349 GCA_018584345.1 Thuja plicata
TCTCCACATCAGTTTGGATTTGGCATCATTTGTTTCAGTTCAGACAGAGAGATTCTTCAGCATCCGATCATGGCACACACCCTGAGACAGATTGGTTTATCACTCTTCACAGGGTTTCTTCGACATTTTTCTTTGGATCCGTTTCTTCCCAAGGGGAGGAATATCATTTGCCGCTTCAGGATCTCCTTTTGGATTCTACATCAGGCATCTACCATTGTGCCAGGAGTTTCTTCATTCTGGGAGGACTTTGGTGTCTCATCCCTCTCTCATGGGGGGACTGGTTGTACTTATGGTCTTGAGAGAGTCTCTTGAGACATTTCTTTTATGCATCCTTCTATCTCTTTTTGGAGAGGGGTTTTTCCCACTGGGTTTTCTTCTTTGTCTCCGGTTTACAGAGATTTTCTTGTACTGGGTACCTGATCAGGCCTTGTTGCCGGGACCCATTTCTTGCTTTCTTAGTCTTGCTAGGTCTGCTTTCTCCTTGCATTCAGCTTAAGGGGGGGTGTTAGAGTATTATTTCATTTTACTCTAGTTGCTTAAGTGTCTCTTAGGTGCATTATTAATTAACTCTTAATTAATAATGTGCAACCTAGTATTTACCTTTTAGGGTTTCGTTCACCTTTATAAGGCTGAACTTTGTAATTGTCTTTCATGAATTCAGATTATAATTTCGCTCTCACTTTTTGAGCAACTTCTGAGTTCTTCAGCTTTTTCATCTTTGTGCTTCTACTTTGTATCAGGTTCTTGCATGCAAGTATATTCGGGGTCTGTGGATTTGCATGTTTGCAAAATTCTACATTGCAACTCAATATCGTTACAAAATGCTACAATACTTCTTTTCACTAACAATCCATAAACCTAAAACCATTTTTCTTATAGAAAAAACTCTAATCCTAAAAATTTCTTGATGGGTCAACCTATGGAAATGTTTGATGAGTCAACTTAGGGAAATGGTTGACGAATCAACCCAAAAAAATGCTTGACGAGTCAACCCGAACCCCGTGAATTACAGAAAAGTGTACAGTACTTGCCTAATTAGTCACCACAAACCAACAGAATGCTTCACACTGTGAGGAAATGGCTAACAAACTATATCTCTCATGGTTTCACAAGGAGGTTATTTCCATTTGTGTATCTTCTCATCAAAGAATGGACCCAAGAATGATTGTAGATGAATTTGGTGATATTATTAACATCTTCAACCACCCTTTTCACCCATCATATCCTCCCAATGTCCTCTAACTACAAGTCCAAGCAATGTGCAACACACGGGCTCCATGTAATTGTGAGATCTCTCTCCATAAGCGTTATGCCTATAGCTACATACGCAACTACATTGTTCATGATAATTTTGACAACATTCTCAACTCCAACATCCTAGATCAACCCATCTAATAAATTGCACAAAGTATTCCATTTTTTATATCGTGAGAGGCATCACTAGACTTTAGAATCTCATTGCACCATTAGAAGATACTAAGGATTTGAGAGTCATATTTCGTCCATCTATCCATCCATCGGATATGATGTTTCATCATTTTCTCCTTCTAAATCCTTTTTTGATCATCAACCACAACATGTGTACTTTCACAGGTTTCTCTAGCAATGGCCAACTGAAGTATTTAGCTATTGGAGCTTTAAACCCCTTTCCTTGAAATATAAATGCAATAACCAAACCTTCTCAATACAATTTGCTTGCCACATTGAAAGGTAAATTATTATAGTACCAAAAAAATGTTGTTGACACCCTTGTTTGCTCATGTTTTTCTCTTTTCGATCTGGTAACTTCAAGTGAAGGTTGTGCCCCTGAAACATTGTGTAGAAAAAAATAATTTGGTTCTGATGTAAGAGGAGTCTCACTATCATCAGCCTCACTAATCGATGAATGTGGTTAACAGATACTTGAACTTCAGCAACTAAAGGCACATGAAGTTGACACATTCGAATTGATTCATTACAATTGTCATGCCTTCTTTTGTTTTTATGCCCTTCTTTTAACATAACATACTCAGGAAGAAGGGCCTTCATCTCTCTACGTATCTTTGCAATTAAGATATAGCATATCTCCACATTTTGTCCATGTATTTTTGCAAGGTGGTATTTTAATCTATTGATTCCACTTGTCATATATTTACCACATTCAATACAAGTGACCTCTCCTTTTTTATCTCCTTGTATATACTTCCATGCTTTGTCTTTTTGGCTTTAGGACTGCCCTTGGAGTTAAAAATCATTACAGTTTTGTTAAAATCAACAAAAAAAATGAGAATTAGTTGTTTGAAAATAATAGCATTCAAAACAAGCTAAAAATACAAGAAAATAGGTTAGAAAGGGAAATGAAAAAATATTTAACAACATATCCCCTTATTTTTCAAAAAAAAATTATTTTATTTCTATGGAAATAATAAAATGGACAACCAAAATCACTTTGATCTCATCTCTCACCTTCAATCCCTACTCGACACCTCAAACCTTTTTCCACCAAAATATAATGCTTAAATTGACCCCAAAAAACCAAAAAAAAACTTAAATTGTTGTATGCCAACTATTCATTGGGCGAGAGACTCTCAAGGCTAGACTCACAAGTCCCAAAACCCAAATGTACGCGAGTCCAACCTAACATACTCATGAGTATCATACCTGACCTCACCAAGAATCGGCTTATAAGTCTGTGGTGAGTCAACTTCCATAGGACTTGCAATTCCAACTAAGTATGTGGCGAGTCCCACAAGTTTACAAACTATGAAAAATATTATCTATGTTATTGTTATTTTATTTAATATATGAACCTATTTCATTAAAAAAAATTGTATACCTAATCTGGTCCCCATACATATGTATGCACCATCTCTAAATTCTCATCTTTCTTTTCTTTCCCAAACTTCATAAAACTAACTCTCTTTTGTTTTCCATACACACAACTTTCACAGAAATCCATATTGACACATTTCAGACCTGGTAAGAATTTCTTTGAACGAAGTAATTTCATACCTTTTTCACTCATGTGCCCAAGTCTTTTGTGTCATAGTGTTGTTTCAGAATCCACAGCGATTGTTTTATGTTCTACCTACTCAACTGCAACAACTATTCCTAAACATTGACTTTTCTCTATAACAATTAAAGTAGAAGGAACAGTGTGACCAATACAAATATATAAGGTGCCTAATTTCACACCTTTTTCTACTACTAAGGAACCTTTTGAAACCTTCCATTTTTTTCATTAAAAGTAATTGTGCGACCTTCATCACGAAGCTTCCCTCCTAAAATTAAATTCCTACTCGACATTGGAATGTGCCTTACCTCTTGTAGTATCCAACGATTCCCATTCTACAACTTAATCTTGATTCTTCCCTTCACAACAATCTGATAGGGCTCATTATCTCCCAAATAAACCAGCCCAAAATCCCCTTGGACATAATCAATAAAATAGCTTCTATGGGGCGTAGCATGAAATGAAACCCCTGAAACTAGAACCCATGAATCATCAGCATTTTCAAGGGAAAGAAGAAAAACATCCTCTTCAGATTTATTACTTACCACATTTGCCTCCTTATTATCTTCTTGTTTGTCTCCTTTATTCTTCTAAGACCAGCAATTTGTTAGCACTGTCAAAAATCTACATGGTTCTAGGCTTTACCAAGTGTTTTTTTCCCTAGTCTCACAAGCCCTGATGTTTCTTCTTGAAACCCTAGTTCTTTTTAGTACAAAACCCTAAGTATTTGTGGCTTGTTATAATTTCAAAGTTACCTTTTTCATGCCACTTAAGTCTTATAAGCCCATTTTCTTTTAGACATGTTTCCTAGTCGAGCATTATTTTATTTTTTCTAAGTCTTGTCTCCTAATCTCGCAATCAAGATCAAAATTTCTTTGCGATCTAGAGATTTGGTGCGGCAAGGCTATCTCTTAATCTCGAAAGGGAAGGGAATATGATTTATTCATTCTGATATTTGGTGAAGGCATTTTATATTTATTGGAGGACCCAGTGCCTAAGTCTTTATCTCCTAATCTCGTGATGCTTGGCAGTTAGTTCTTGACATTCAACGACTTGGCGCGGTGGTTATCTTCTGATCTCATAATGTTAGTGACTAAGTCAATAACATATGGAGATCTGGTGACAAAGGGAAAGACTTGACCTTTTATGCTTGTCTCTGAATCTTATAATAATGCGGTCAAGTCTTGGAAAATCTTGAGATTAAGCAAGGACCGTCAATGCAAGACAAGATCAAGGACTGTCATTGGATCTCATAAGCTAAGTCTGGTTAAGTTATTTATTCAGCGATTCAGAGATAGCCTTTATCTTTGAATCTCAATAAAAAACCATGGTTAATACTTTCATTTGGAGATTACGCTATATGATTTTGTCTCTGAATCTCGAAATAGAACCTGAGTTAGGCAAAGTCTTTTGAGATCACATTCCAACCGTTGATCATGACCTAGATGTGCAGTTGCCACTCAATCTTGAAATAAACCATGGGTCAAGACAAGCTTCTGGCGATTCAAAGATAGCCTTTATCTCTGAATCTCGTGATCAAACCAGGTTTAAGCCAAGCATCTGGCGATTCATAGATACAAAGGATTGAAATGCTCCAAGTAAAAGGCACGTTAAAGACAAAGAACACATGCAAGATTGATCGAACGGTCGGCGTTGTTCCTCAAAGGCAAGATTATCTGATCATTTCGCATTAAGGTAATGCACATGTTTGACACGTAGTTGTGTTGAGGTCACCTGTCCCAGGTTTTCAATGAAAGTTAAAGGAAGATAAGTTTTAGAAGATCTAATGGATGGTGTTTTACCTTAATGCCAGAGATGCTCAACAATTAACAATCAAGGCATTGCGCCTGCATTCCACGTTGCACAAGTCAGATCTAAAGTCAGCGTTGAAGGATCGAGTAAAGGTAAAGCAAGTTTTTGTTCATTGGATGGATGGAGTTGTGCCTCAAACATAAGATGATCATGAGATAATATTAAAGCCATCGCGATAGGGTGTCACTTGTCTGATGAGATCGTCGGAGCCCGAGTAACTTAAAGGAGATCTACGGCTCAATTTAAAGATAGAAAGGGTTCAAATCTCGACCATTGATGCCATGGTCTATGCCACCTATAGCATTTGTAACCAAATTTCAAATATTTAATTTTTTTCTCAAAGGTTTTCATGGCAGTGGACTGATATTTTTGTTCCTAGACATAAATGCGTCGATCTGATCTTCTGGGTCATTCTTGCACAACTGAAGGATGATGTTAGGGTGGAGATCTAATGGTGCGAGATACATTTATGTGTAAATATTGGATTGCAACTTGATGATAGATGGTTGAATGAATTGAATATTTTTAATGCTTGGAATGACTGATTTGTAAACCCTAACCCTAAATGATCCAAAGCTTGTTGCATCATGTTTCCTATAAAGGAATTTCCAAGATCATTTAGTAGGGGCTAGAGAATTGGGAGAATATTGAAAAAGCATTAAGTTGTAAATTTGTTTTCAATCTAGGATATAGCAGATACTTTTTGAATTGTATTAAGACATAATTGAAAGTTTTATGATCATTTTGCAAACTATTGTATGGTGTATTTCCTTAGCCATATTGATGCAGAAACTAGATTCTTCATACTCAATATAAGTTTATTCATATTTTAAGTCTCTCCTTTGTGTTATCTTCTGAGTTGTGAATTTTCTAACTTACTATATAAGATTTTCTTATGCACATGTTTTATTCCATAAGTCTTTGATCTGAGATCAAATTAAAATGATTTGGATATAGCATAAGCTCTTTTGGATTATGTACATAAGGATATTATAAGCAGTGTGTGGTCTAGGATACTTATGATTATGGCTATGAGTCTTTGCTAGTAAGTTGGTTTCAGTTTTCAGTATTTGTATTGAGGAGTTTCCCAATGGATAAGGCACTGATCAAGAACTATTATATTCTTTTGAGATATATGTCTGGTAGGTTTGGCTATATTCTGCCCCAAAAGTTAAATCAAAATCATTACCAAATTATTTACATTTTATGGTTGTTGCTTGTATGTCCTACATGGTAATGGAGAGTCAATGAATGCTTGGTTAGCATTTAGTACTTTCTTATCATTATTTTTTGTTAAAATATAGAGTTATAAGATGTTATAAAGAGTTGAGTTTTTATCTGGATTAGGTGTACCCGCCTTGGTTTTACAGAGCCATAAGTGGAGAGGTAAATCTTGTCCCTATAGTTGGTCCAGTTACCTTGCAAAGCTTTCATACTTGGAGATAACCACTCCCAACATCAGTCTCAAGGTATATTGGTGGCTTTCAAAGCATAAACATTTTCAAACACCAACAAGATGGTGACTCTACTAGCAAAATGCAAGTAAATATGATCAGTGAGTTTGAGAGAGTTATTTCCTTGCTTTACTGAGTCAATCCCAAAGTCTAGTTATAGAGTCATATGTTTTACAAAGAGATATTCCTCATATTTTTGAAAGTGAGTCAAGTTTTTTTATTTTTCATTGCATATTGTCTGAAAGTTCAATTTCCTTAAAAATAAAGATATACTATCTCACAAGTGGTGAGTGGCAACTCCGATTTCTCTGATTTGCACCAGTGTGCTTGTTTGAAGAAAGACTACAAAGAAAGATGTGGGCTTACAGTGATAGTTGAAGCAGATGTATGGACTCATATGACTATGGGCATAGTCAAGAGAGGAATCAATATGAGACCCTATTAGGGTGTGTTGTGACTTTTCTGATTTAAAGAAGGTCAGAGTTGGGAAAGAGTTCTCAACTAATTCAAATATTTTCCTCTGCAAAGAGGTGGCGACTCTACCAAAGATTTTAAAGGGTGATTTGGAGGTGACTTCAGATCTATATATTTTGCAGTTTCTACAACACATCCATGTATTTCATTTTAAATGTTATAAATTGTTTCCTTATTAAGTGATCTAAGCACTAAGAAAAGGAACAAGGTGTGGATAGAGGTTTACATGCTTCAAGTTAGAGTTGCATTTTGCAAAATCATATGGAAGTATTGTACTAGTTAAAATGGGAGACATAGAGGATGGAGGTTTTCCTGCTATGTCTAGATCTTAAAGGTCTTTGCTAGACCAAGAAGAGGTTCTTGAAGAAGAAATGAAAATGTTAGAACAAAAGCTAAAAGAACAAGTTATTTTGTTTCTACAAAGAAGAATGAGGAGAGTGGTGGGAGAATTTGCACTTCTTTTTTATAAGAGGTTTCCTGCCATCATAATGATTTTGATATTCCTTTTTTTCCTCAAGAGGTCATTTGGGTTAATTTGTTTTTGGATCTTTGTTATCCTGAATCCATTGATTTGTCGGCCTCCTCTAGGATAGAAATTTTTGAATGGACCAGGAATTGGATAAGAAAAGGTGAACTTTTTGAAACAAATATGAAGGAGATGTGTCAAGCATGGATGATTTCTCTTGTAATCGTGATAGTGATGCATCTTCTCAATATGAGGCAGAAGAAATGTGTAGTCAGAAAGAGAATAGTGATTGCATTAATGAAGATGTTTCTTGTGACTAAATATCAAAAGTGGGTGAAAGTGATGACACTTTTTCACCTCATAGTGAACAAATTTTTGAGTTTTTTTTCCTGTGAATATCTCAGATATTCAGGGAGGGATAGCTCTGTGTTCTTACACCCAACACACATTGAGTTTGACAATGAGTTTGAGTCAGGTGGTCATGATTTTTATGTGTGTTTCGGATTCTCCTTGTGCTTATGTGTCACTAGGCTAGAAAAATATTTAATATGATCTATTAGATGTTGAAAGCATCAAAGCTTTTTCATATTCAAAGGATGAAGAGTTCCCTGACATAATGTTGAGTACTGATTCGAATAGTTGTGAGAATTATGAATCTTTTTCATATTCTATCTCATTCATTGAACCATTGTAGGATGGTCTCTCAGTTTCTCAAGGTGTGCAGATACTTGGTGAGTATGTGGATGTGTGCTCTCCCTCCAACAGACAGGATAGTGGTTTGCATGAGCTTGATAATTTTCAAGTGAGTTATTTAGGGAACTATCCTGTGTTATAATGATTTAGAATAATTAAGAGGGGGGTGAATTAGTTATCCAAGGTCCATATGTACTAATTGAACTTTAAAACACTTCAACCAACTTAGATCCACTCAATAATCCACTCAGTCTCTATAACATATGATCAACAATATAAAATTACAGTATACTGTCCTAATATAATCAAATTAGAGAATATAAAACTCTTAACAATACAACACATCAAATAACATTCACACAAGTATGACACTGGGATTTAACGTGGAAACCCAATATGGGAAAAACCACCAGTAACATGCTACCAATTTTTCACTCTTCTGAAGTGAGCTCTGTGAAAATCCAACTCGGTTAAAGTTTACAATACACATTGTTAAATGTGACCCGGTTAAAGGATTTAATCACTCTGTTAGAAGTGAGCCTTGTTAGAGGGATTAGACCATTCCATTAGAATGTCACCTTGATTAAAGGATTTAACAACATGATTGTTAGGTCAACCTTGTTTAAAATGATTTTGCAACTGATACAATGGTTATAAAGTAACAGCAAATTGTGATCTGAAACATACAACTCACTTTGCAAATACAGATCCAATTATAGTTGAAATGCTAATTCACTAACTAACCTTAATTTTTATTTCTATCACTCTGATATGCTCAAAAATCCTACAAGCAATCACCACTGTGCAGTCTTGTACTACTCTCTTCAGCCTTCTCTTCCTTCTGCTTAGATTTTGCCAATCAACTCAATTAACCACATACTACCTCCACATAACCTGCAATCAGGTTAAGCTTATACCTCTATGATCAGGTAGCTCGATCTATTATCGCTTAATCATCACTGTAGATCTTAGGTTTAGGTCAAATCCAACGAATCCTTCCAACATTTCATTTCCATCTACATTATAGAAATACATCCTAAAAATCCTTCTTGAATCCATTCATAAAAATGGTTAAGCATATATTAAATGCTCATTTAATTCTCCACAACAATCATCCTTATCTTAAATATGCTTCACATATCCCAAGAAAATCAACTATGTCAACTGGGATCTCAAATCTCTCTTAAACTGTCATAATACTGACACTCAGTCAATATTGTGCACTGTCGCTCGGTCATCGTTGTGTAACTCGATAATTCTCTGACACTCGGCACATGCTGATGCTCAGTCAACACTAAAATTTTCTCAGCATATAATGGCACTCAGTCGACACTCACATCACTCGGCATTAACTGTTCTGAACTTATGTTTCTTAATCTTCTACTATGTAACTCGATCAAGACTAATCTTGTAGTCATCCAAACTTCACTTAGACTTAAGATAAACAATATATTACCTTGTCAAGGTGCGATCTCATCAAGTACCCATTGTAGTTTCACATAACTCAACCATTTCACCAGGTCTTCTTGTTATCTCTCCTTTTCAAATCTTCTTCATCAATCAATTGATATGGCACTTTACAAGATAGCAATTATCTTACCAGTTAAGGTTTGACATCAATGGCAATATAAAAATTGTTTCAATTGTAGTTTCCAACAATCTCCCTCTTTGGCATTGATGGAAAACACATGCAAACAAACAACATATGCAAGGTTCCCAAACAATCCAAAAAGTATGTTCTGTAAACAGATTTTCATTAATTCCCTTAGCTTCATTCTAATTCTCTCCAATATAAATATTGTCTCCCTCTTGGATAAATTTCTCTCTGTAGCTTGTCTCCCTCATTGTTTATTTCTTCCTCAAATAGTTTATCCCTTATGTATATCTCCCTTACTTATTTCTCTTATGTATATCTCCCTCTTTGACAACAATGCCAAAGACATACATATTCAACATGTAGATATATCTGTGTCAGGTTTTTGAATTCAATTCTCTCTCTCATCTTGCTTATGACTGATCAACTTCTTTTGCTTAACACTTCACAGCTTCAGGCGACTCTTAAAGTGTGACCACCTTTTGCATCAATCTATCAGATATTCTATGTGATACATTTGATGCAACCACTCTATGTGATCTCAGTTAGCCTCAGATAAGGGAATCACCCCTAATTTGCCTCTTAGATACTCATGAGCATCCTTAGGTAAATCTTTAGTAAATATATCTGTCAATTGTTCCTTTGTATTAACATATTCAAGTCTTACTTCTTTGTCTTGTACTAGCTCTCTCAAGTAATGATACTTGATAGCAATATGCTTGGTTCTTGTATGCATCACAGGATTCTTTGAAATATTAATAGCACTAGTGTTATCACTAAAAATAACAACTAGGTATGTGATTTCTTCCTTCATACCTTTCAACAATTTTTTTATCCACACTATGTTTAAACAATTCACTACTGCTGCAACATATTCAACCTTTGTTGTAGATTGAGAAATACAGTTGTTTTTTGCTTGTCCAAAAGACTAATCTCTTTCCTAAAAAGAATGCTCCTCCACTTGTTCTATTTATGTCATCAACATTACGTTCCCAATCCGCATATGTGTAAACTTTCAGTTCAAACTTCTCATGCTTCTTGTAATATAATCCATAGTTCTTTTTTCCCTTCAAATATCTAAGAATCCTTTTCACTGCCATTAAGTGACTATCTTTAGGATTTGCAGAAAATCTTGCAACAATCCCAACTGCTAATGCAATATCTGGTCTACTATGGAAAACATATTGTAGTTTTCCAATCATTGATCTATACAGGGTTTGATTTACTTCAATAGTCTCATTAGTCTTTGATAGTTTTTGTCTAGTAGCCATAGGATTACTTTCCAGTCTGGAGTCCTCCATGCCAAAATTCTTCAGTATCTCCTTAATATACTTAGATTGAGTAATGTAGATACCTTTCTTCATCTGATATACTTACAAATCAACAAAGAATTTGATTTCTCCAAACATAGACATCTCAAATTCAGTTTGCATCTCTTTTGCAAATAATTGACATAAAACATCTTGTCCTCCAAATATGATATCATCAACAAATATTTCAGCTAACAATATCCCTTTACCTTTCTCAGACTTTAAGTACAGATTATTGGTGTCATTTGTCCTTGTAAATCCAATCTTGACTAAGTAGTTGTGCAATCTCTCATACCATGCTCTGGGGGCTTGCTTCAATTCATATAATGCTTTATGTAACTTGAAAACCACATTCTTCTTTCTTGAATCAACAAATCCTTCAACTTGTTCAATGCATACCTCTTCTTTTAGTATTTCATTCAGAAATGTTGATTTGACATCCATTTGATATACTTTGAATCCTTTGTAAGTTGCATAAGACAGTAGAGCTCTAACTCCTTCCAATCTTGCAATTGGGGCGAACGTCTCACCATAGTCAACACTTTCTTCTTGTGCATAACCTTTTCATACCATTATGTTCTTGTTTCTTGTAACTTCTCCATGTTCATTCAAATTATTTCTAAATACCCACTTCGTTCCAATAAAATTCTTTTCCTTTGGTCTAGGTACTAGTCTCCAGGTTTTGTTCTTCTCAATTTGTTCAATTTCTTCATTCATGGCATGTAGCCAATCTTCATTTCCTAAAGCATCTTTCACTATTTTTGGCTCGAATTCACACAATAAACATGTCTGATTTTTCAATTTGCTTCAGGTCATGACCTCTGAATCTTTATCTCCAATAATTTGATCAGGTTTATGATGTCTTCTTACGTATTTTGCTAGTGTAGGCTATGGTATTATTTTCTCTTGTTGTTCATCCTCATATTCATTATCAAAGTTAATTTCAGGTTCATCTTGTTTTTTTTATTCTTCCTCGGCAGTCTCCTCCTGATGCTTGGCAACGTCTTTCTATATTTCATCATTTTCTTCTTGTTGCTCGGTAGCATCATTCTGTTGTTTGGAAGCTTCTTTTTCAGGTTCAGGAACACTGTTGGGCTCTCCTTCATTCATATAAACAAAAGATATGTAATCTTCAGGTTCTTTCTTGCATTCCACTTCATTCTTTTCAGCATATTCATCAATTCTAACATTTGCACTTTCCACAAATTTGTTAGTGTTAGAATTCAAATACTTATACGCTTTGCTCTTAGCGGAATAACCTAGGAATATGCCTTCATCACTTTTTGCATCAAGTTTTCCATTTCTATTTTCCTTCGGTATATAACATTTGCTCCCAAAAACTTTAAAATATTTTACATTAGGTGCATAACCATACCATAACTCATAAGGTGTAATATATGTACCTTTCTTGACTTATACTTAGTACAAGGTATAGACTGTTGTACTTACAGCTTCTCTCTAGTACTTTTGTTCAACATTCTTTTCTATCATCGGTGTTCTAACACAATCCATTATTGATCTATTCCTTCTCTTGGCTATGCCATTATGTGGGGGAGTCCTTGGAGCCAACATATGTCTTTTAATTCATCTATCATTGCAGAATAAGTTTAACTCATTAGATATAAACTCTCCTCCTCTGTCAGATCTCAGACATCTCAAGTTCTTACTTGTCTCTTTTTCGACCTTTGCCAAATACCACTTAAACAACTGAAAAGCATCATATTTTTCTTTTAGAAACATTATAGTGATCATTCTAGAGTAATCATGAACAAACAGTATGAAATATTTATCACCTCGGTAGCTTTGTACACCAATAGGTCCACAAATGTTAGTATGAACTAATTCCAAAACATCATCTGAAGTATAGGTTTTGCTCTTGAAACTAGACTTTATCATTTTTCCCAACTGACATTGCTTACACATAACACTATCAGGTTTCTTCAATCTGGGTAACCCTCTTACTCTTTTCATCTTACTAATGTTTACCAAATTGTCAAAGTTCACATGACATAACCTCTTATGCCATAACCATATATCATCATATTGTGCAAAAAAACATGTCTCATCAAATAAATCTACATAGAAAAAATTACCTCTTGTTTGTTCTCCACTTCCAATCAGTTCACCAGTAGCATCAAAAATCTTAGCTTTTCTCTGATGAAACTCAACTCGGTATATGTTATGCCCTGCATCCCCGTCCCTACATTTTGTGTGCAAAATGTTGGGTCCCCCTTTTTTTTCCTGTTTTGTTTTTGTGGCGTCTTTGCCTTGTCTTTCTTTTCCTTTTTGCTTCCTTCCTCCGGGGTTTTCTTCCCCGGAGTGTGTCATTTCCTTGGTTCGTTTTCCTCTCCGGGGTCCTGGATCCCGGAGGTTGCCTTTTGGTGGGAAGTTCGATTCTGGACTCCGGGATTGTTTGCGATGATGTTCCTAGTCCCTAGAAACATCATCATAAGGAATCCCCGGGCCCGGAGTATGGATGTTTCACTTAGCTTGGAAGTTCTGGAGTGCGGAGGATTGTCTTTTTACCACGGGTATAAATAGACCTGCCTGTCATTATCACACTTACCGCGTTTAAAATCTTTGAGCACTAAGAGCAAAATTGAGCGATTTTCAAAGTAATTAACAGAGCAGTTACAGAAAGGTTTGCAATAATCAGGGTTTAACGCCTACTGTTCTCAGATGTGTGCTAGTGCTCCGAGGTGGTGATCTTGACAAGCTCGACAATTCAGAGCTGTTGCAGAGCTCTTCTGGTAATCTACCTGTCCTCCGCCTTCTACGTTTCCAGGTTGGTTTCTCCACTTCCTTCCTCTTCGCTTTGCTCTTGTTTTCCTGGTTTTCTGTGTTTCGCTCGTCGTTGTTTTTCGTTCGTTTCGTTCTATTTTCGGTTGGCTTGTTTCCATTTTTATTCGTCTGCTTGGTCTCTTGGTTGTTTCTCTGGTTTTGCCACCTGTTGGTGGGTCGGCTCTGTCAGAAGGTTGTCTGCCTTCTGTGCAGGTGTGAAAATCTTGTAAATATCCTGTAAATAGCTTGTAGATACCTGTAGATAGTCTGTGCATATGTGAATGTCTTGTAGATAGTCCGTAAATGTTTCATAAAATAGTCTGTAGATAGCTGGCATTCCATGTTAATAACTGTATATTCCTGTCTTCGCTTCGTCTATTTTTTGTCCGCGGGAGTCGTCCGCACGTATATTCATGTATATATGTATATTTCTGTAAGTAACCCATGTATATATCCTGTCATTCCGTGTGTATACCTTTCAGCTCCTCTGTATATCCTTCCGGGTGGCTTGACGAGCTGGTCGAGTCACCTCTGCTGTTGGTTTTTTGCTTCAAACTTTCTTCGAGGCAGAAAACCACCTATTTGAAACTTGGCTCGTGGCTGGTTTCAAACAGGAAGTTTTTCTCTCTCCTCCATCAAGGCTGTCAGAACCTCATTTATTTCCCATGCGCGCAATTACTTCCGGCCATGTGGCTTACCCTTTTCGCGTGTTCGAACAGCCTCTTCCGCCGCCAGTGCCATCCCATCCATTCAATGCTATCGCACGTGGCGCCCACGTGGATTTGCTTCCACATTCTTCTTTTCTAACGTTCACTTCTCCGGGTTTCGGATCCCTTTCCGTCATTCATCCCATGACTTCATCAGGCATGATAAGTTTTTTTCCCGGACCCGGAGATGTGATAAAGGTACCGTCTGTTTTGCTTTTCAAATACTTATG
>MU227014.1:117277-133868 GCA_018584345.1 Thuja plicata
TTTCATGTTTTGATGTTCTGCATGTCCTTTGCTCTGAATGTGTTAAAGTAGATTAACGACCTCTTTATTCCCGCTACTGATAAAATGCTAACTGATGGTTACGTATTTCTTCGGTATTTAGTGTAGTATTTCAGAGTATTGTTGATGTTCCGGATTTCTCAGCATGACTATAGTTAGATAAATGCTTCTAACCCTGCAGGATCTTTTTTTGTTTTATTTGCGAAGTGTGGAATACTCCGGGAAACCTCTACTGTTCTGAATCTCCAGGAGAAATGAGTTGAAGTAACCAGCTATCCCCCTCGAAAACAGTCACCTCTCCCAACCGAGCCCCGCACCGTCGTGACCCGACACCCAGGTGCTTGAAGGCCCAGAGGATTTATTTCCCCCGGACAACCTTTACAGGCGGAGTTGGCCGATCTCTCTAGAGTCCGGTGACAACTTATGACTGTTGGCGGACCCGGTCCACAAAACCCCGTCAACAGTATCCAGAAGTATTCAACTAAGAAACACTCAACAAGTTATAGTTTAGTCCTTCAAACCAATAGGCATTGTCACATGTGATCTTATCAATTAGTTTTATTGATCCTTTTGCTTTCACAGGACATGGTTTGTCATTACCAAACTTAACACTACCGCCTAATTTGCAATAGTTTAAGGTTTCAAATTTACTTTTATCACCAGTCATGTGATGTGAACAACCACTATCAATTATTCATCTATCACCTTTACACATATATGAAATAAGTGTAATTTTTTCATCTTCATCAGAATCATCTTTCATAGCTACATATACAACTTATATATCATTGTCATTAGATTTATCAGATTCACTATCAGTTTCTTCTTCAGCAATAGTGCAAGATTTCTTACCTTTGTATATATAGTCCTTATACTTTCTGAAATCATTGTCATCCCTTTTGTCTTTATACTTGCTTTATCTTCTCTCATCCTTGTCATTCCTATCAGGACATCTTGCAACAATATGGCCAACTTTGTTACATGAAAATAGATTATAGGAAGTTTACCTTTGAATTTTCCTCTTCCTCTCGGTAGTCTTCTAGCCATAAGTGCTTCAAGTTCATCAAGATCTTCACCATAAGTGTCACTGTCGCTATTCACATGTTTTCCTTTTCCATTTCTTGATTTATGAAGATTCAATTGTGATTTGAATGTATAATCAACATGGTTAGGAGTGAAATTATCAAAAATTGACATTTCAAAAGCAGTAAGTCTACCAACTAGACCTTCCAGAGTTAAGGTGTTACCAGGAGTACATCTTAGTTCTTGTATAGAAGATACTCTAATAGAATATATAGGAAGTAAGGTTCTCAATACCTTGCTAATAACAGTATCATCACTAATAGTTCCATTTTCTCCTCTAATAGTATTTACGACCTCCTTAACTTGGCTACAATACTGAACAATAGTTTCACCATCTTGCATTCGCATTTCATCTAACTTACCTCTCAAGCTTTCAGATTTGGCTCTCAGTACATTTGTATCACCTCCATAGATAGTTTTCAATGTATCCCACATTTCTTTTGTGGTTTTGCAATATTTTATATCTTCAAATTCAAGATAGCTTAGGGCTGATGCAATCTCCAACATTGCTCGGTTGTGCTCTTATTTTTCTTTCATCTATTGGGTTGTCATAGGTGCAAGCACTAGTATTTTGTTGCATCTCCAATACCAGATAGGTGTAGCTTCATCAAAATTTGTCATGAAGGTAAGTTCTCCTTGTTCAGTCTTGGTACCTCCTTTTTATACATCTTGATCTGTAGCTTCAAGTACCTTCAAACTTTTCTCTACAAGCACCGCAATAGCTTTGATACCAATTGTTATAATGATTTAGAATAACTAAGAGGGGGTTTGAATTAGTTATCCAAGGTCCAGATGTACCAATTGAACTTTCAAACACTTCAACCAACTCATATCTACTCAGTAATCCACTCGGTCTCTATAGCATATGATCAACAATATAAACTTGCAGTATACTGTCCTAATGTAATCAACTTACATAATATAAAACTCTTAACAGTACAACACATTAAATAGAATTCACACAAGTATGACATCAGGATTTAATGTGGAACCCCAATATGGGAAAAACCACCAGTAACATGCTACCAATTTTTTCACTCTTCTGAAGTGAGCTCTGTGAAAAGCCAACTCGGTTAAAGGTTACAATACACACTATTAAATGTGACTTGGTTAAAGGGTTTAATCACTTTTTTAGAAGTGAGCCTTGTTAGAGGGCTTAAGACCATTCCATTAGAATGTCACCTTGATTAAAGGATTTAACAACATGACTGTTAGGTCAACCTTGTTTAAAAGGATTTTGCAACTGATACAATGGTTAGAAAGTAACAGCAAATTGTGATCTAAAACATACAACTCACTTTGCACATACAGATCCAATTATAGCTCAAATGCTAATTCACTGACTGGCCTTCATTGTCATCTCTATCACTCTGATCTGCTTAGAAATCCTTCAATCAATCACCATTGTGCAGTCTTGTACTACTCTCTTCAGCCTTCTCTTTCTTCTGCTTAGATTTTGCCAATCAACTGAATTAACCACATACCACCTCCTCATAACCTACAATCAGGTTAAACTTATGCCTCTCTAATCAGGTAGCTCAATCTATTGTCTCTTAATCATCACCATAGATCTTAGGTTTAGGTCAGATCCAACGAATCCTTCCAACATTTTATTTTCATCTACATTGTAGAATACATCCTAAAACTGCTTCTTGAATCCATACATAAAAATGGTTAAACATATATTAAATGCTCATTTAATTCTCCACAACAATCATCCTTATCTTAAATACGCTTCACATATCCCAAGAAAATCAACTATGTTGGCTGGGATCTCAAATCTCTCTTAAATTGTCATAATACTGACACTCAGTCAATATTGTGCACTGTCGCTCAGTCATCTCTATCTAACTCGGTAATTCTCTGACACTTGGCACATGTTGATGCTCAGTCGACACTCGCATCACTCGGCATTAACTGTTCTGAACTTATGTTTCTTAATCTTCTACTTTGTAACTCAGTCAAGACTAATCTTGTAGCATTCCAAACTTCACTTAGACTAAGATAAAAAAAAATATTACCTTGTCAAGGTGCGATCTCATCAAGTACCCATTGTAGTTTCACATAACTCAACCATTTCACCGGGTCTTCTTGTTATCTCTCATTTTCAAATCTTCTTCATCAATCAATTGATATGGCACTTTACAAGATAGCAATTGTCTTACTAGTTAAGGTTTGACATCAATGGCAATATAACAATTGTTTCAATTGTAGTTTCCAACATGTTGTTTGTATGCAAACCAGTGACAAGATACAAAATGATGACTCCAGCAATATGGCAGAGCATGAGTGTCTTTCTCATGTGGGCAATGATTCTCCAAGATGCGGCATTAAGTTAGAAAATGATGAGTATTGCATTTATTCTGGTGTCTTTTTACCTAATCAATGTAACATGCATATCCCACATGTTTTGCATTTTCAAGGCTTGTCTGATCTTCATATGGGCTCAAGTGATGGATATGGTGATAAATGTTTGTGTTGAACTATTGGTACATGTCAGTAGATCTGATCAGGCAAATGAAAGTGGTTTTGTCATCTTTTTTCCAAAGCAAGGAGAAGAGAATTTTGTTTATGACAGACGCAAGCTGACTCAAAATTTTGCTAATGGCTTTGGGCCATCAGGCCCAGTTTGTCTCCTTCAGACCAGGAAATAAAGTTGCAAAGGTGAAGTTTTTTGCTGGCAATTGATTTGTACATATTTCTTTATGTTGTTTTTAGCTGTTGTAGGTTAGTTTTTATTTCCTGTAGGTGTTCTGCTTGTCCCAGAGTTATGAAATCTTGTTATGTCTGCGAGAGGGATACATCCCCAGTCGGAGCCACTATTAACACTGTCAAAAATCTTCATGGTTCTCGTCTTTTCCAAGTGTTTTTTGCCCTAGTCTCACAAGCCCTAATGTTTCTACTTGAAACCGTGGTTCTTTTTAGTGCAAAACCCTAAGTCTTTGTGGCTTGTTATAATTTCAAAGTTACCTTTTTCATGCCACTTAAGTCTTATAAGCCCATGTGCTTTTAGTCATGTTTCCTAGCCGAGCCTTATTTATTTTTTCCTATGTCTTGTTTCCTAACCTCACAATCGAGATCGAATATTCTTTGTGATCTAGAGATTTGGCGTGGCAAGACTATCTCTTAATCTCAAAAGGGAAGGGAATATGCTTTATTCATTCTGAGATTTGGCAAAGGCATGTTATATTTCTTGGCAAGCCCAGTGCCTAAGTCTTTATCTCCTAATCGTGTGATGCTTGGCAGTTAGTTCTTGACATTCAGCGACTTGGCGCGGTGGTTATCTCCTAATCTCGTAATGTTAGCGACTAAGTCAATAACATATCGAGATCTGGTGACAAAGGGAAATACTTGACATTTTATGCTTGTCTATGAATCTCGTAATGATGCGGTCAAGTCTTGAAAAATATGGAGATTAAGCGAGGATCGTCGATGCAAGACAAGATCAAGGGTTGTTGCTAGATCTCGTGAGCTAAGTCTGGTTAAGTTATTTATTGAGTGATTCATAGATAGCCTTTATCTCTGAATCTCAAGACCAAACCATGGTTAAGACTTTCATTTGGAGATTACACGCTATGCTTTTGTCTCTGAATCTCGGAACAAAACCTGAGTTAGGCAAAGTCTTTTGAGATCACGCGCCAACCGTTGATCATGACCCAGATGTGCGGTTGTCACTCAATCTCGAAATAAACCATGGGTCAAGACAAGCTTATAGCGATTCAGAGATAGCCTTTATCTCTAAATCTTGTGATCAGACCATGGTTAATCTAAGCATCTGGCGATTCAGAGATACAAAGGATTGAAACACAAAGAACAGATGTGAGATTGATCGGACGGTCGGCGTTTTTCCTCAAAGGAAATATTATCTGATCATGTAGCATTAAGGGAATGTGCATGCTTGACATTAGTTGTGCTAAGGTCACATGTCACGGGTTTTCAAGGAAATTTAAAGGCAGATAAGTTTGAGAAGATATAATGGACATCGTTTTACATTAACGTCAGAGATGCTCAATGATTAACGATCAAGGCATTGCACCTGCATGCCACGTCGCACAAGTCAGATCTAAAGTCAACATTGAAGGATCAAGTAAAGGTAAAGCAGGTTTTTGTTCACCGGACGGATGGTGTTGTGCCTCAAACAGAAGATGATCAGGAGATAATGTTAAAGGCATCGCGACAGGGTGCCACATGTCTGATGAGATCGTCGGAGCCCGGGTAACTTAAAGGAGATCTACGGCTCAGTTTAAAGATAGAAAGGGTTCAAATCTTGATCGTCGATGCCATGTTCCGCGCCACCTGTAGCCCTTATAACCGAATTTCAAATATTTAAATGTTTTCTCAAAGGTTTTCATGGCGATGGACTGACATTTTTGTTCCTAGACATAAATGTGTCGATCTGATCTTTTGGGTCATTCTTGCACAGCTGTAGGATGATGTTAGGGTGGAGATCTGATGGTGCGAGATGCATTGATGTGTAAAGATTGGATTGCAACTTGATGACAGACAGTTGAATGAATTGAGTGCTTGGAATGACAGATTTGTAAACACTAACCCTAAATGATCTAAAGCTTATTGCAATCCTTGTTTCCTATAAAGGGATTTCCAAGATCATTTAGTAGGGGCTGGAGAATTGGGAGAATATAGAAAAAGCATTAAGTTGTATATTTGTTTCCAGTCTAGGATATAGCAGATGCTTTTTGGACTGTATTAAGACAGAATTGAAAGTTTTATGATCATTTTGCAGATTATTGTATGGTGTATTTCCTTAGTCATATTGATGCAGAAACTAGATTCTTCATACTTAATATAAGTTCTCAGATTTTGTGTTATCTTCTAAGTTGTGATTTTTCTAATTTACTGTATAAGATTTGTTTATGCACATGTTTTATTCAATAAATCTTTGATCTGAGATCGAATTAAAATGCTTTGGATATAACATAAGCTCTTTTGGATTATCTACATAAGGATACTATAAGCAGTGTGTGGTCTGGGATACTTATGATTATGGTTATGAGTCTTTGCCAGTAAGTTGGTTTCAGTTTTCAATATTTGTGTTGCGGAGTTGCCCAATGGATAAGGCACTGATCAAAAACTAGTATATTCTTTTGAGATATATGTCTGATAGGTTTGGCTATATTCTGCCCCAAAAGTTAAATCAAAATCATTACCAAATTCTTTACATTTTATGGTTGTGGCTTGTATGTCCTACATGGTAATGGAGGGTCAATGAATGTCTGGTTAGCATTTAGTACTTTCTTATCGTTATCTGTTGTTAAAATCTTGAGTTATAAGGAGTT
This sequence comes from Thuja plicata, assembly GCA_018584345.1. Classification (NCBI taxonomy): domain Eukaryota; kingdom Viridiplantae; phylum Streptophyta; class Pinopsida; order Cupressales; family Cupressaceae; genus Thuja; species Thuja plicata. The sequence continues at coordinate 123,676 of MU227014.1, forward strand.
GTAAAGAGTTGAGTTTTTATCTGGATTAGGTGTACTCGCCTTGGTTTTGCAGAGCCAGAAGTACAGAGGGCAGTCTTGTCCCTATAGTTGGTCCAGTTACCTTGCAGAGCTTTCACACTTAGAGATAACCACTCCTAACATCAGTCTCAAGGTATATTGGTGGCTTTCAAAGCATAAACGTTTTCAAACACCAACACAATCTTTCTTCATATGACCTGGTTTCCCACAATTCCAGCAATCGTTTGGTCCTCTGAATTGAGACCTCTTGCCCTTTGATTTTCCTTATGATTTCCCACAACTTCTAGAATTTTTTCCTCACCTTTGATATGTCTCTACTTTCTTCTGCACTCAAAACACTACCCACTTGAGCTTTTCCTATGAATTTTCGCACTCAAAATAACACCAACAACATCATCAATTTTTAGGGTATTTGAACCAGAAATAGAGTTACTGACAGCCATTATCAAGCCATTCCAACTTTCAGGCAAAGAACACATAATCAAAAGAGCCATAATTTCTTCATCAAAATTGACATTAACAGAAGATAATTGATTGGTAACTGTATTAAACTTATTTAAATGATCAACAACTGACCCACCTTCTACCATTTCATATTAAATAAACACTTCATAAGAAATACCTTATTCGAAACATAAGGCTTTTCATATAACTTCGCTAAGGTTTTCATCAACTCTTCATTGTCTTCACTTTTGTAATATTAAATGCCACAGATATTGCTAGGCATAAACAAATACTCCCAAGTGTCATTCTATCCAAAATATCTCAATCCTCCTGAGACATAGATGCGATGTTCTTGTTTATTCCTCCCAATGGTCGCCATAAATCCTTCTGATAGAGATAGTCCTTCATCTGCATTATCCATAACTTAAAGTTTTGCCCATTAAACTTCTCAATATTCAACTTACCATCGTTTGCCATTACTCCCACTCAACCGTGAGACCTTCCTGCAGAGGATAACTGAAAAACAAGCCGCTTTGATACCGCTTGTTAGGATTAGCAGACAGAAATCTAAAAGTTACATGCAAATATAACCAATAATGTAAAGGAATGAAGTACACAAAAGTAGAACAAGAAGACACAAATTTAACGTGATTCACCCAATTTTGGGTTGTCCAGCAAACAGAGAGTCCAATATTATTCAGTAATTTCAATTGATTACAATCATTGATCCCTTGCAACTCAATACCGTTGCAAAATGCTACAATACTTGTTTTCACTAACAAGTCATAACCCTAACACCATTTTTCATATAGAAAAAACCCTAACCCTAAAACTTGCTTGACGGGTCAAACTAGGGAAATGCTTGATGAGTCAACTTAGAGAAATGGTTGACGAATCAACACAAAAAAATGCTTAACAAGTCCACTTGAACCCCACAAATTGTAGAAAAGTGCATAGTACTTGCCTAATCAATCACCACAAACCAACATAATGCTTTGCAATGTGAGGAAATGGTTAACAAATTATATCACTCATGGTTGTACAACGAGGTTCTTGCCATTTGTGTATCTTCTCATCAAAGAATGGACCGAAGAATGATTGTAGTTGAATTTGGTGACATTATTAGCATCTTCAACCACCCTTTTCACCCATCATATCTTCCCAATGTCCTCTAACTACAAGTCCAAGCAATGTGCAACACAGGGTCTCCATGTAATTGTGAGATCTCTCCATAAGCATTATCCTATCAACTACATATGCAACTACATTGTTCGTAATAATTTTGACAACATTCTCAACTCCAACATCTTAGATCAGCACATCTAATAAATTGCACAAAGTATTTCATTTTTTATTTCATAGAGGCGTCACTAGACTTTAGAATACCATTGCACCATTAGAAGCCACTAAGTAGTTGAGAGTCGTATTTCGTCCATCTATCCATCCATCATATAAGATGTTGCATCATTTTCTCCTTCAAAATCTTTTTTTGATCATCAACCACAACTTGTGTACTTTAACAGCTTGCTCTAGCAATGGCCCACTGAAGTCTTTAACTATTGGGGCTTTAAACCCCTTGAATACAACTATAAATGCACTAACCAAACCTTCTCAATACAGGTTGCTTGCCACATTGAAAGGTAAATTATAATAGTACCAAAAATTGTTGTTGTCATCCTTGTTTGTTTATGTTTTTCTCTTTTCCATCTAGTAACTTCAAGTGAAGGTTGTGCCCCTGAAACATTGTGTAGAACAATGTAATTTGGTTCTGATGTAAGAGGAGTCTCACTAACCTCGGCCTCATTGTCACTAATCGATGAATGTTGTTAACAGATACTTGAACTTGGGTAACTAAAGGGACACGAAGTGGACATATTCGACATTGCAACTGTCATGCCTTTTGTTTTGATTTTTTGGCCCTTCTTTTAACATATCATACTCAGGAAGAAAGGCATTCATCTCTCTAACTATCTTTGCAGTTAAGGTATGACATATCTCCACATTTTGTCCACGTATTTTTGCAAGGTGGTATTTTAATCTATTGATTCCACTTGTCATCTATTTACCACATTCAATATAAGTGACCTCTCCTTTTTTATCTCCCTATATATACTTCCATGCTTTGTCTTTTTTGGCTTTGGTACTGCGCTTGGAATTAAAAATCATTAGAGTTTTGTGAAAATCAACAAAAAAAAATGAGAATCAATTGTTAGAAAATAATAGCATTCAAAACAAGCTAAAAATACAAGAAAATAGAAAGGAAAATGAAAAAATATTTGACAATATATCCCTTTATTTTTCAAAAAAAAAAATATTTTTTATGGAAATAATAAAAAGGACAACAAAAATCACTTTGATCTCATCTCTCACCTTCAATCCCTACTCCACACCTCAAACCTTTTTCCACTAGAAGATAATGCTTAATTTGACACAAAAAAACCCAAAAAAAACTTAAATTGTTCTATGCCAACCATTTATTGGACGTGAGAGTGTCAAGGCTGGACTCACAAGTCCCAAAACCCAAACGTACACGAGTCCAACCCGACATACTCGTGAGTATCATACCTAAACTCACCAAGACTCGGCTTACAAGTCTGCGGCGAATCGACTACCACAAGACTCGCAATTCCAACTAAGTCTGTGGCGAGTCGACTACCACAGGATAACAAACTATGAAATATATTATCTATATTATTATTATTTCATTTAATATTTGAACCTATTTCATTAAAAAAATTGTATATGAAAACATAGGTAAGACTAAGGAGATGTACAAATACTACTCATTACATAAGAGCAACACTACTCCCATCAGGTGTGCCACTCTCGTGAAGCCATTCTTTATATAACAAGGATCGTTCCTGCTTTTCCCTATAACAATTGTGCCTTCCAAAAAGTATAAAAAAACACACACTCTAGTATCACAGTAAAAATTTGTTTACTCCTATTGATATTTGTTTTGAAACAGAACATTGTCTCCCATAACGAGAAATGAATAGATAAATTCAGCTTCTCATCCGCATTTAGAAATATTAATCCTGAAAAAGGTAAAACGAGAAAACCAACCCCGAGTAAGACGGATCTTTAATGAAACTAAGCTTCGCCCAAGTTCCATTCCCCGGATTACAACTTTTTCCAGCGACAAGATCTCATTTCAAAACAAAATTCCATGCCACGATCAAAATAACAAAACCAAATATTTGTGATAAAATCAAGCTCGTATCTCAGTTGCAAAATCAACCTGATCATTCGCTTTTTTCGCCCTTGCCAATAAAACCTTGAGAGTAGAAAACAAAAGATTCACCCAAATTTTATCCGAGAACATAATCCAAGTAATCTCAGTATGTAAAAGATTATGTCGATGTTGAATGTGCAGTGAGGGAGGGAGGGAACAGAAACCTGAGCCTCCATGGTCAAATCAATGACAATGCAAATCACAAGGCTAGATGAAATCACAACTACAATAGAGTGGAAAAGGTAATCCCTGCTTGCCTCGTTTTAATAGAATTTGTCAAATTATGCTTATTGTCACATGAGAATTATTCTTGTTTAAAGGTCAATGACAATTAACCCTCTAGTGCAAACAGAACCTGTTAAGGGCTAGTAGCTCAGATGCTAATAAAGGATTAGTAGCTCAGTGGGATGCAAGGCCTTAAAATCACAACTACAATAGAGTGGAAAAGGTAATCCCTGCTTGCCTCATTTTAATAGAATTTGTCAAATTATGCTTATTGTCACATGAGAATTATTCTTGTTTAAAGGTCAATGACAATTAACCCTCCAGTGCAAAAAGGATTAGTAGCTCAGTGGGATACAAGGCCTTAGGTTCAAGTCCTAGGTGGTGCATGTTTTCAACAATTCTTAGTAACAGTTCTGATCAAGGCCTCAGGTTCAAGTCTTAGGCGGTCCACGGTTTCAACAGTTCTCGGTAACCAAAAAAGCATCTATTTCTAAAACTCTGTTGACAAAAATATCTACAACTTTTGCTCAACGAGTGAATCCAAGCACAGCCTAAAAAAGGGTCTGCCCTCTCCCAGACACGCATCATCTAACTGCAATTTTTACATCATATCAAATACAAAAGTAGTATTCGTGCAGAAAGAATTCCCAGGGTTGTGATGTAATGGTAAAAATGTGCATTTAATAAATAAGGTGACCCTCACCACACAGGAAGAAGGTGTTCCATAACTAGGATTTGGCTGGAATAATAGCATATTGTGCCTAAATACTTGAATAATACTAGACAATGATTCTGTAGTGATACATGAAACTCTTGTAGCAAATACAAAAATTATACCACAACAAAAATTGTTTTAGAGAAACCGACCAGAAAAAAAAATTGTTTTAGAGAAGTGTGGAACTATAATATATTGAAGCAGATAGTAAAATACGCAATGAAATATCAGTATAAGAACAACCGTTCAGCAGAGCCATCAATTTGACCAAAATCAAGTATACCACCTCCAAGAAGCTGATCCATACAAATAAAATTTTGCAATTTTAATGAGGATGATCTTGGTAGACATTAAATAATTAAAATTTATAATATTATATGACCTCTAGATCACAGTAGGAGTGACGAAGTGACTAATCAGAACTTGCACTTGATATTCTATGCCTTAAGTTTGACGTTTCCATGTGTGTGCTTGATGAACCAGAGCTTGAACTCTGATTGTTTTCAACATTCTCTGGAGCCTCATCTCTGATAGCTTCTACAGACTCATCCGTTGACAGGTCTCTTGCAGCTTGTGAAAAATTATCATTGCTTCCATGCGATCTGATTTTCTCTTCCCTAAAGTTGTGCAATCTTCTTCCTATAAGATACCTATCATCACGGATGGAGTTGTGGAGGTCCATAAACCACTGTTGAAATCTTCTAATCCAATACCACAATAAGCCCAAGATAAGGCACCCAGACCAAGCAAATCGATAAACAGCAGAATTTACAATTAGAGAGTATCCAAAAAGTGGAAATACACCACGAGCAAAAACATATGGCAAAGAGAGTGCTGTCAAAAGCTTTATTAGTATTGGCGCCACAATTTCACGGAGCACCCATAGCCCACGCAATCGAGAAAACCCATCTGCTTTGACTTGCTCAAATTTTACTCGCCAACTTTCATCTGCAAGTGGAGCCATTTGACCTAGCAATACCTGCACACAGCATAATTTACAAAAATAGGTATAACCCCAATAAGACATGAGACTAACCCCTAAATGAACTTTGATGTCACTTAAGAAAGCATAAACAATGTCATGATATCAAGCAGAGATGAAGAGTACCAATTTTGTCCATAGCTTAAGGAATATAAACCCCAAAGCCCAATCCTGGTAGAGAAGAAACACAGGACTTTCATCCACAGGTACTCTCAGAGGCACTACCAACAGCAGCTCGAACAGAAGTCCAATAAAAACAGGAATCACAACAATCTGTAATAAATAGTCAGCATCATATAACATAGCATACTTCATAAATGTACCAAAGCAAAAGAAAATACCCACCCATAGTGATAGGAGAATGCAACTTTTCACAACTATCAGAGACCATTTTATCATGTTCATTAAAAGAACTTTGAAGCTGTGTGCCCTTAAATAGTCTATTGCATAGCCAACTCCAGCGGCCACAGCCCATATAATATAACATCCGATATTGAATGCATATAGATCTGAACGTACAATACAGCAAAATGGTAAGACTTACTAAATAATTGGTGGAGAAAGGAAAATACATTAACCAAGAAAATTAACAAGCTGTGTATCAATCATATAGACCAGAGAAACTTTTTGATACAACACTTGAATCTTACCATTGCATTTTATGCCATGCGTTATTGGAAGCCGTGGAATTGAAGAAAACATAGCCCGCCCAAGAGAAATAGGTACCATAATCATTGCCGAGTTAAATAAAAGCAGGGTTAACCATGCCCCAAAAAGCAGCAGCACAATGCGAATAGCAAACTTACAGCTACATTCACCAATGCACATTACAAAAATCAGACATATTGATGCTATTAATTACGAGCAGTTGTAAACTAGAAGAGAAAACCAAGTCCAGCATGTGGATTAGAAAATCCACAATAACATCAGTACAATATATCACAGTTTAAAGCCAGGGCAATTAACAAATCCATCAGGAAAGCAGCTGCACATGTGCACACGAGAGAAATAAGTTACGTAGAGCTTGAGACATGCAGTCGTGTGCCAGGGAAATTTCAGTGAAAAAGTATAATTTTATTAATATGTGAAATTGCATTTTTTAATGACAAGGATATGCATTGAAAAGTAAAAATGAACCATTGAGGTTATCATATATCATCATAAGATTAAAAAAAAGGTAAAAACATGAGTTCTACTTCTAACATCTTGATCTCATCATTTGACATTGAATAATAAGTGACAGTAAAGAAGATTAGAATGCTTTAAGAATGGCTGACCAAGGGCAAAGATTGCAAACACTAATCAATGCATTACTGATCCATTCATTTTGACAGCATGGACATTAATCTCCATGCCAAATTTTATAACCAACCTTAAACACCACTGGAATGTCTTAGAAGTAGTGTGTATTGATTGTTTTGAAAAAAATGACCGTGTCAACCCCAAGAACCACCTTCCAAACCAATAACTTCTTGTACAGCCCAAAACCCATGCCAGCAGCCAGCAGCCAGCAGCTGAGTTTTCTTGATGAACACAATACACTTATAACTCAGATAAATAGAACAAAGGAATAATGAAGGTAGCAGCAGAAAGAGAGCAACTTAACTACATAGCCACCCAAAGTAATAAAAATAAGAATTCCAATAAAAACTCATTGGAATCAATTGGAATCAACTGGGTCATCTCCCCTATTTTCTAAATTAGGTCTCTGAAGTTGAACTGATGAAATGTTGCACCTTATTTTACTTCTGTGAAAAGCTAACTAGGGCTGTCTGAATTTACCTCCTTGCATCATCCCAGGGTTAAGAATTTTATAAGAGTAACTTTTCCTAAAAGTTCTAGGCTGCAGATGAGGAATAGGTCACTAAAGGAAAAGAAAAAATAATCCAGATTTTATTGCCCACTAATCAAGAAAAAGACAGAAAAATTCTCAGTAGCACATACGTTACCCATCATATGGCATGTCCAACATACATTTGAAATATCTTTCAGAACAATGCATTTATAGTTATACTTTCATGGCATGCAAAGAATACTTGCATCTTTTGTAGTGTAACCTCAGACAGAAAATTGCTAATAAGAAACACGGCATCATCAAACATTGAATTTATAAGACCAAACCTGCAAGAAAATGAGACTAACAATGCTACTCTAACACAGAACAGATGGAGTTGTTCCAGCATATAATTTACGACACAAACGATTATCCAAAAACAAATGCTGTTGATTAACTGCTAAAAAGAAATCTACAAGTCATATATTTTAAACAACAAAACGTATACCATCTTTCAAAAATATTAGAAAGCTTACTCTTCTGTATCTTCATCATCTTCTCCATCATTCTCTTCAGAAGCCATGCCCTCATGCACTGCCCTCTCAACATTCCCAGCTGCAGGAAGTGCTAATCTATGTTGGTTTTGTCCTTGGGCAACACGATGCTGAACATCTTGTAATCTTAATTGCTGTCCTTGGTTTCCATTTACATTTGCTTGACCATCCCTGTCATCAGGGTTTGGCAGAAGAAATTCGGACAATCCAAGCAACCAACCAACAGCAGAAAACCAGTGGAAAAGAATTGTCTTAAAAGTTGCTCGTGGTCTGAAGTGCTCAATAGCAAATGGAATACAAATAGAAAATAAAAGTATGTCTGCTGGAATCTCTGTAAACGGATCTGACACCCTGGAATTCAAAGTTTTCAGATAAGAAATTAAATATGAACAAAGAAAATACAATTAGGTAAGGCTTAAAAGCTAAATAATAAAGATAAGCAAAAGAGACTTAAGACATTCACATATTAACATACGAAGTATCCAGTGGAAACATTGAAGACGCCACATGCATTGCAAGTTTGACCGGTAAAAATACCAGCAAGACAATCAAGCTTCCATAAACCACAACAGACAGTAAAACCCTCCGTGCATGTTTATGTATGGGATCATCAATGAGATCTCGGAATGGATTATAATTTGGATCTGCGGGATCTCTAAGAAAGTATAAGACGCCAGGTCGGAGTACCTGCTTGTTGAGAAAACACATGCTATCACTATTGTTGACAATGCAGAAGACTACATATTAGCAGAATATTTTCCCAATTACAAATGTATCCCCATTAAAGAAAACTTAATGACAACTTTTGAAACAAAAGTATTTAATAAAATATAAGCATACCTCTCGAAGAAGGCTTACAAAGATACTTATTTGTAACATGTATACAATCCCAACAAGCCAATGAAATACTGAACTTGTTATAGGTGAAGCCCAAAAAAATCCCACCCGCTGAGACAATGTTGTTCCAAGCATGCTGATTGTACATACATCCAGCCACCAGCCACATAATAAAGGGAAGACACCAATCTCAACAAGTAACAGAAAAGCAACCTTCACCATAGTGAAGAAGTATTTCACTCCTGCCAGGAACTGCCTTGCAAGAGAAGGGGCGGCCTCGGCCACTGATGCTATACCATAGATCCTTCCCACTGTCAACGGCTCCCCCCTGTTGTAACGTATCAAAGCTACTAAGCCAAGATAACCAAAGACAAGAAGAAAGATAGACATGTAACCAATAGAAAGAGTTGCGGCGTCAGAAAGCTGCAATGATGTAAGCAAGACTTGTGTCAACAAATCCATAGAACTCCCACTCGCAATAATGATTGAAGACCCATCACTCTGAAGCACGGTAGCATTCATGTTCCCTGCAAGACGTTTGGCCAGAGTAGCTTTAGACACGTTGGAAAGTGACTTGAGATCATTTGTTAAATTGGTATTACCCATAGCCATAGTCATAGCTGATTCTGACATCCCAGCACTAAGCAATGCACCACTTGTTGTGACTGCAAGTTTGGAAGCAATTGACAGGACCATTCTTCCTAGATGGAAAGGTACAAGAACTACAACACCAAGAAATATGGTATTACTTGCCAGTACCTGTATGAACATCAGTATAACAAAGTTATTCACCTATCAAGTACAACCCTATCAAAATAAAATTGGCATTGCTTCATAAACACTCAAATCAACTTTGTCTGTCATTATGAATTTTATGTAAGCGAAAATTTTCAGAACCAATATGAGTTTACTTTATGTGAAAAATATTAACAGCATACACATCTAATTGTCAGAAAACAACGGAAAAAGTAAAACCTGCTTGGAAGCAAGCATGATAGCTTTTATAAGCTGTACTGAAAAGAATTTAAACAATTTTAAGCATGAACTGATAATGGACTCACTGTTACTGCATTTTCAACCAAGTGAAATACAGGCCCTTGCATCCCCACAAGTTCATCAAAAGGCACATCCTCAACACCATCTGCATCATCTCCACCATCAAAAATTTGCTCAACATTTGCATCAAAACGTGCTGCTTGCATTTCTAAATTAGCAGCTGCTGCATTTTGCCCATTTCTTCTGATCACTTGCACTGCACCAACATTTTCCTGACCTGCTCCAGCACCCTCACCATTTACAACATCTCGTATGAGTAACCGCCTTCCTGCTCTTTCTCCATTTTGCCTGTTAATCCCATCATCCTCTCTCTCTGGATTCTGCCTTTCTATTTCCCGCAGATGTCTGAAGTA
>MU227014.1:133962-162567 GCA_018584345.1 Thuja plicata
CGGGCCTCCATAAAGCTCCTCACAAATGAGAGCCTCCAGATCCAGAAAGTTATGAATGGTATGAACAGAAGCCATACAGAAAGCACAAAGGAAAGCCGAAAAAAGAAGTGCAAGCCACGCAATGCTTTCATTGTTGTACCGACTAAAACCTCTGTAAAAGGTAACCTTGCTGGGGCATTGTCGGCATAGACAGGAGAGAAAGAAAACGCATGCTTGCAAACCTGCTCAAAATACACAAAGTGACTTGATAGAAGACAACAAGAGCTGCCATAAGCAAAACAGAAAGATGACTTAATAGAGAATAACAGGAGCTGTCATGTGGTACAAGCAAAACAGAAAGATCACGTAAATGAATGTAAAGCAGATACAGAACAATGCAGTCGACAACACCTTCTGTCATGACCAAACTACCCTGAAATGCGATGGGCACAATACATTGCTCTGGTTAAATACAAAATTAACAAGATGTCTTTGTAAGCTCCTAATATAAATTTACAAATAAGCAGTACTGGTTAAATATACAAGAAAGAAAGGTCATTAACATAAAAATTACTACTAATGGAAATTGATCATCTTGTAGAGAACATAAATATATGTGGGTCAGAATCCTACAAATAGTATACATTGGATAAATCTTGCTCGAGTTGTTTTGTGGCTCTCTTTGTATTTTCAATTGTTTCTTTGTATTCTTTCTTTTAGCATTGAAAACTGAGGACATTCCAATGGTCCAATCATAACATTTGTTAACTTTTAAATAATTTACAAATCTTGATTAGAACATAACAACACGATATGACTAATTGAATCACATAATTAAAGGTAGCTTCAAAACTTTTCAGAAGCACGACTGTTCAAAGTAAAAAAAAAGTTGAATTCTACACTGTTTATCATATACTGATGAAGGATTAAAATTTTCTTTCAGAATCAGTATCCTGAGTTATGTCTCTTTTTAAGATTGCTACAACTAACATTTAGCATTAAACTCGTAAATTTCAATTTTTATTTGAACTATTAACTCAATAATAAGATTGTAAAGGAAAAAAGAAGCAGTGTGAGGATCACAAGGAATCAAAAGAAAACATCAATAGACCAATAGAGAACACAACGGATATGATGCACTGGAAGACATTGGTGTTAGAAGGTAACTTTGAACCAATTGCTGACAGTGAATGTGCTTGTCTAAAATGCAGAAATCGGCTCACTACACAGACAAATGAAAAAGAGATACACCAACCTAGGAAAGACAGAAAACATAGTACTTGTTGAAATGGAAGATGGAACAATCAGAAGAAAAACAGTTAAGGGCAGTTGGAATGGTACAAATAGTGCAGGATAGAATGCATAGCACAATGATAAACCCACATTTATAATTCTAAAAAAAATTACAGGCCAATCAATGTTGTCAGTCAGGGTTATGCGGTTTTTGTAAATAAATTGCAAGCTTCTAGGCCTTTGAATTTTTTATTAAAGAAAAGAAAATCTTTGATTCTAGAATTAGTGATGGCCTAGGATATATCTCTTTTCTCAAGTTCTGCAAAGCTATCTTCCCTGTATTCGTTAGTTAAATAGAGTTGTAAATGCCGCCAGTAATGCATGTCATGTTACTTCCTCTTATTTTACACTAATTTGAAGAAGATAAAATTCTGCAGTAAGAATTTATAAAAATAAATTTTATGTTTTTACCCCCAAATGTACTAGCATTCACGTCTAACGTAATTCAATCACGGTGCTGATTTTCAAAACCCTGATAACCTTTACACCATCCCTTTTCCAGACTTTTTCGGCCCTTAGTTATGGATGCTAGACAATGTCAAATATGCTTCCATTTTTTAAATTTAGTTCAACTAAATTGCATATGTTAAACAGCCAGAAGATTGTGGAAATTAACACTGATAGTTAGAATGCTAGACAATGTCAAATATGCTTCCATTTTCAAAATTGAGTTCAACTAAATGATATTTGTTAAACAGCCGGAAGATTGTAGAAATTAACACTGAAGAGAAAACCTTAATCTGTTGCAGGTAATTTGCCCAAATCTAATCTCATAAATATTCAAAGCTAAAATTCTAACAGCATTCAAATCCAGACTATTAAAATTTAAGCATCTAAAAAGAGTGCCCAATTAAGTTAAAATCATATAAAGGTATTTTTCTCATTCTCAGATAGTTTTATCACTTTCACATACCATTGTAAATTTACACCAAGTCACAAGTACTTGCCAATTATCATAAGATAAAATTCAAATGGAAAATTTTATGTCAATATTAAAAGTAGTTTAAATCACCCATTACATTTGTCCATACTAACAATGGCAAAAAAAATTAGGTTTTTTTCTGTTAACTGCTGTTCACTGTCCGCCATCATTCACAGTCCATTTTCTGATTCCATGCTGGCCTGCAGCAGTGCCAACCCTGTTGTGTAAAAATAGTGACCACGCTCACACCTATGGATTGGTCCACTGCAATGTTATCAAGTTCCCCAGGAACCCCTCCCATAACAGTATGGGTCCTGGTCTGATTTGTACCCAGGGTGCAGGAAACCCAAGGGGACCCACAGCACCTAAAGCCCATTAAAAGGGGGAAAAATCATAAAACAAAAAACACCACAAGCGTACAATTTCAACCTAAAGTGAGGGCCACTTTGATAAACCCATTTCACAAACACAAAAGACCAAGACAGGATTTTTTTCTTCGAGCTGCCATTGTCGACGTTTGAAGATTGTTTCATTTATTTCAGATGTGAGAGCTACAAGAGAGTTAAACATACACCAAGGGAGAAATAGATGCACAAAGAAGACTTAACCATGAAATGCAAATGTATCTTTCACTTTTTAAGGTTTTTTATTTTTTATTTTTGAGATAAATTAATGTGCTTCTGGATTTGATTGTGAATGAGTATTTTATCATCAACTTTTCAGGTCATGTGCTGCCATCCATCATCAGGACGAGAGAGAGTTCAAGGGGATTTGAAATTGGTAGATCTCCTTGAGCTCTCTATCATCTTGATGATGGATCACGGAGTGTGACCCAAAACATTGATGATCAAAAATTCAAACACAATCAAATCCAAAAAATATTATTTGTGTTTTAAGTTTATACAAAATGGCTGGTAGTTCTAGTTCAGTTGCCCTCAATGCAAAAATTTTGTTTAAATTTGATGCAACATCACCTCTTTGGCAACATACAACAATGATTGAATAACTTCTTGGTGGTGGGTACTATCGTTGGCATTGTAACTAATATGGAACTGGGCAAAAGAACTCGTACTTTCAAGTGAAAACTCATTTCTGTGCTATTACTTGCATGGGTATAAAATATTTGTCCAAGGGCAAAATAGGTTGCCAAAGCAACAAATAATGGCATATATTTAAGAACAAGAGCATGCTGACATCATAAGTTGTAGATCAAAGAAAAGAGTACATCCTCGTGCCAAGAAAAGCTTGCAAAAACCTCCTAGCAGCTTATCCCAACTGACTGACCCACATCCTTTCATGCCATTCCTACCATCTTCCTATGAATAAAATGTTTCATGTCAAACCGGCACATTGGAAAAGGCCTTCAAGAATGAAGTGAAGGAAGTTGCAGATGAAAGCATTGCTCATTGCATTTATGGCATGGACTTCCTTTCAACCTCATATCACCATACTGGCATGATATGGTGATGCCCATTGCCAATGCACCTTTTGATTATGTTAGTCTTAGGTATGAAAAGGTGTGAACCACATCATTGGCGATGGAAAAAATTTCAATGGAAGCACCATTCAGAACAATCAGGGACACGTGGTCTGAAATAGGTGTGTCTGCCATTTCTAATGGATGAAAAGATTGCAAAAATCAACCAATAATCAATGCCAACCAATAACCAATGCCATCGTGGTGTCCCCTAAAGAGGCAATGAACTGTGAGGAGCGAGTGAAGGATGCAACTTTCATTGCAAATATCCTCATGGAATCCATTGAAATGATAGGATCTGAAAATATTGTTCAAGTTGTAACCAACAACAGTAAAATTGTAGAGCAATTGGTTCTCTAGTAGAGGGTGCATATGGTACATTTATTTGACACCATGTGTTGCCCACTCACTTAAATTGATATTGGCAAAGATTGGCACAGAGATTAAGTGGATCAAATAATTCACACGAAGGCTTGAGGAGATTCAAATGTTACTGGCTAATCATCATATGTCACGACGAAGCATGTTCAGGACCACCTCCAACATGAAATTGTTGAGGGTAATTTAAATTTTATGTTTTAATATATTTTTAAATTTTTAACTGTTGACACTTGATGTGACATGCCATCTACCTTTTGATATTTTCATTTGTATTTTCTTACACATGGTAAGGTATCAACGCTCAATTTGCATCACACGGTTGGCTTAAGATGACTTGTGAACATGCAAGATTCATTGAGTGCTATGGTCATCTACAGTCTTTGGAGTAGATGGTCAAGTACAAAGCGAGCCCAAAAAGTCAAAGCATAGATTCTGATAGAAGATAAGTGTTAAGTTCATGGGGATATGTTTTGAGTTTTACTAAGCCCACCATCAACATAGATCACCCATGTTTGGATGAAATTTATGATGGCATCAAGTCCATGGTCGAAAAAAACCATGACAGAAGTAAAGGAACATGACCCAACAAGAACATTTTTCAAACAAGTGCAAAGGATCATTTTCGATCATTGGAATAAGATGACCACGCCCTTACATCTTCTAGCAAGTACAAAAAAGATGTTCATGAATGGTGGTACATACATAGCCAAGGTTTTATTTACTTGCAGTCTCTTGCAATAAATATTCTCTCTCAAGTATACATCTTTCTAATTTTTAGTTCTCTCTCAAGTATACATCATTTTAATGTTTTCTCATTTCTTATTTGTTGCTATATATTATAATAATATAACTTTATAATTTATAACTTTTTTTTCGTTTTTATCATTTTTTATTCGTTGCTACATATTATAATAAAATAATTTTATAATTTATAATTTATGTTTTGTAATTATAAATACACGATGTTGTAAGCAAATTCAACAAGTTGCAAAATCTTCAGCTAAGCAGAATTGGAGTACATACTCCATCCACTCAGATAAGCACAACTAATTGGGTGCAGAAAAAGCTAAGGATTTAGTCTTTGTGCACTCCAACCCTTGTCTCATCATATAAGACACCTAATACAGCAAAGGAGGTGTCAAATAATTGGGATCAAACTCCTATGAATGCCAACTTAGGTTCTACAATTGCACATCTCACCTAAGTCTCTATAGATGGGACAATTTCTCCACGTAATGCAACCACTAGGAGTGACACTCTAATTGATTATGGTTCAAATAAATCATTATAAATGTGAATCACATGTTGACTTTGACGCTTTTGATGAAGAGCAATATGAAGACTACTAAATATTTGTTGTAATTTTCATTATGTACTAACATTTTGATTTTACAAATTATTAAATTATGGATTTATGAGTATTTTCATTTTTGAAAAATTATGAATATGAGCTATTTAAATATTTCTTTATTGGCAATTAAGGGTACCATTATTTTGATATTTTCATTTTGTAATTTTGCAATTTTAATACATTCATATTTACAACCAAGTTTATACTCATACCTCAGAAGAAAAAATTGTCATACCATCGCAACCAATACCATACCTACACTAGGAGCAATAACTTAGAGTCCAAATGAAAACTTAGCATTCAATTAAGTAGCTAAACCCACCACCCTAATATGCAAAATCAATTAGTATGTGAAAGAGATGGGTGCTACCTGAGATCAACCAGCGCACGCTAGCAGTCTTCATGGATGTTTGGAAAATGATAGGAGTGTGTAAGTTTCTGAGTAATATAAGTAGGATTATAATCTCAAATAGCAAATACTAGTATAAATTTATATTAGAGTTTATCATTTATAACTTTATTTAGTATGAATAATGAATATTTAATATTTATCCAAATTTATTTAATGCAAATATAGATTTATAATTATAAATATCAATATTTGGTAGATTTTGATAGGATAATAAGATCATAAACAATTTATGTCTTGTTTAATATAACCATTTGTTGTATTTTATATTCTTTTTTAAAATAAAAATAATAAATAATGCATATATGTTAATTTTGAAATTAATCAAAAATATGTTCATGATTTTTATTTATGGATAAACTTCTAAAATTTTCCTTGCCATGCACAACTGTGAACCTTCTGGCCAAGGAATGACATAAATGCATGAACAACTCTAGATGCCAATGTTCAAATTGCATTGTCATTGTGATAGGATCTTTACCCCTTGTCTATCTAGCCTAAATTTGATCAGTCAGTTGTAACATATTTCATGTGCTAACAGAAAACGGTTGCATCTAATACTATTTAGTAATATCCACATATATAAGCACAACATTGGATTGACACAAATTTGAATGAGATTGCAAATTCCTAGTTCAGATTAGAAATTCACACCTTAATTGATCCACCATGGAACATGAAGTCCATTCAAAGAGGATGCATTTGCAAACTTGGGGTTCAACCCACACCTGTGGGTTTGACCCCAACCTAGGATTTTGGAAGTTGGTGCAAAATCATCTATTGAATCAAATTGGAGGAAAATTAACATATTGCATCTCTAAGAACCAAAAAGTCAAAGTGGAAGGGTTTGACAGGTAATAAAATGCATTTGCCTTGTCCATTAGAGAAATACACTATAGTAGATGAGTAATTTCCTCTCCCAATTGGGCTTTTCACCCCTTAATGCTTTTCCAAAATATACATCTTGTGTTTGTGTTGCTTCTCTCATTTTAGCACTTCAGTTCTTTGAGAGTCGTTAAGACTGTCATTTGATGTCCAATACAGTACAATAATTTGCTTAATTGATTCTCAAGGTTCTAACTCGTTTTGATGGAAATTGCAAATTGGTTGATGTGTATGTACCACAAGTTCTTTGAGACTTGTAGTGAAAATTTTCTTAAAACATAATTTGCGTCCATAACCATTTTTGTGGATTATTATCAGAGATATTGAGCTAATGTCCCATTTTAGCTATTCCTAATTTCTCCCTTGCCTTTGTTTTGAAATATGATGCATCAAAAGAAGGAATTTAAGTGGTGCTTACGCATAACAAGCACCAAATTGCCTTCAAGAGTAAAAAACTCATTGAGGTGGAAAGGTGATTTGCCATATATGACAAGGAACTGTTGGTTGTTATGCACACATTAATCAATTTCAGGCAATAGTTGATGGGTAGTTGATTCATGGTCAAGATTAATCACAATAGATTGGGGTATCTTCTTAGTCAGAATTATTTGAACAAGTGGCAGAAAATGTGGGCAACTAAAATTTAAGCATATAAATTTGACATTAAACATGTTAAGGAAAGAAAAATGAATTTGCTGATGCATTTTTGGGGACACTTACTCCGTTAAATGTCTCATATCTCTACTGATTGGAGGACAAAAATCATAGTAGAATATGCTAAAAATAAATTTTCAGCTGATGTGTTGGAAGGGAAGCTACTAGATGACTGGTTTAGTTATTCCAATGCACTCCCAAAGTGAGAATACTTTCAACAACCAAAGGATTTTATCCTCTGATTCCCACAATCAATGGGATTTTGTCCACTAATCATAATCTCATATGGGTTTCTATCTACAAAAGATCGCTTGAACGCCAATTGCCTAGAAAATACACTAACAGGACATGGATCATTACAATTGACATGTCTTACTCTTTTATATGCTTCCTACCCACATAACGGACTAGTCGACCTAGACCAAAATTGATACCAAGTCGCCAAATTCAAGCTTCACACACCACAAGCCTTAAAAAATTCCCACTCAAAGGTTTGGGGTCTTTGCTTCCTTCCTACTTGGCATGGGGTAGGTGGAAGCCTTGACCCCCAACCCAATGTGTCAGGTCTTAGCCCCAATCTTCGACGTCTCATTGGCATACCCCAGCAGCAATCCTAACCTTTGATCACCCATATCTGCTTAGCATGGGTCAAGCAACTACCTTAACCCTCAATCTCTGAAAAGGGACATGAAAAGGGACATGAAAAGGGACATGACACTTTGATTTGGAAGTTGGAGGATGAAACCCCTATGATCTCTGAAAAGGGACATGACACTTTGATTTGGAAGTTGGAGGATGAAACCCCTTTGACTAGCACGTGATCTCAATTCAAAGGTCACATTAAACCTTCATCATTGCAGATTTCAATCCCATTGTATTAGTTTGATTCGTTGTTGTCAGGAGTATGTATATGAAAGCTTAATAGAATTGTAATCACAAAAGTTGCAAACTATGACTTTGATTCAATCTTCATTTGTAATAAGAGAGAGAGATCAAGAGTATATCTATTAATTGTTGTTTTCGGATTAGAATTTTGATATTAGCATGCTGAAACTTTTGTGTTCTAATTGTTCGAGTTTATGTCATCATAATATTGTTCTGTACATAGAGTAGATTTAATTATTATTGCAAGTTCATTATTAATTCTAAGAAAAGGTTGTTAGTGAATTACATGAATCTAGAGGCAACAATGATATAATGACGGTAACAAGGATCATCATGATCCACCATTTCACAAAAAAAATTACTCCAAGTGGTGCACTAACACATTGCAAGATTCTAAGGAGTCCCAAACACATCTACAAAAGATCTATTATGCAGAATACAACTTATGACGGGGTGACTATGACCTTGATGAGCATTGTTGTACAAACTTTTGAGCCATGAAAAATTCAAGAAGCTCTTTAGACTAGGCCTAGGAAGGATACCATGAACACTGAGTAAATAACAAGACAAACAACTCATTGATCTTACATTAGAGAAGAAGGTTGGAAGATGCAAATGGATCTTAAAGATCAAATATAAGTTCAATGGTACCATAAGTAAGTGCAAGCCGCAACCAATAACCAAGGGTTAATATCAAAGGAAGGCATTGATTATGAAAAACCATATGTGCCTACAACAAAGGTAATAACCATCAAAATGATAATTGCTCTAGCCATGCAATTTAGTTGAAGGGGTTATTAGATGGACATAAAAAGCAACTTTCTTTATAGAGATTTGAAGGGAAAGGTTTGCATGACCAAAACTAAGGAATTTCAATAAGTCTATCGATTCTCTCTACAACCTCAAATAGGCTCTTGAAGTTTAGTACTTCAAAATTGATGAGCATTTTGGATAGCATGTTTTCCAACCAAGTCCCTATGATCCAAACCTGTACCATAGAGCAAGGGAACAAAGCTAAAATCAACAATGTGTATGTCGATGACTTGGTCAACAAGAAAATCTAGAAAATGATTCCAGTAGGAAAGGATCATCAAAGAAATGACATGACTGCTCTTGGTAAATTTCACTACTACTTGGTTTGCAAGTATAGGAGACACTTTACTACATATTTGTCTCCCAAATGAAATATGCCCAAACACTTCTCAAGAAATACGGCAGTAAACACAATAACCTTATGCAACCATCCATGGAACCAAGGTTACAACTATCACAATTTAAATCTTCTCTATGGGTGAATGCAACTCTCCAACAATTGATTGGGAGTCTCATTTATCTAACCTGCAACAACCCTAACATTAGCTTTGTAATCAATTTATCTTTCAAGATCCATGCAAGAACCAAAGACAGGCATTGTAAGGCAGTGAAACAGGGGAGTGTCAAGATAAGTTAGTGCTACCATTGAGTATGACTTGGAGCAAAAGTTGAGCAATCAGTTCTTGTTGACTAGACACATAGATGAAGATTATATAGTATCCATTGATGACAAACCATCCAATTTTGGTCATGTGTCCTATTTGCTATACAAGCAAATCTATTTGGGAAGCAAGAAGCAGAAATCAGTTGCTTGATCTTCCAACAAAGAAAAATGTTATGCTACAAATGGAGCTGTTTGTGTGACATTACGGTTGACACATTGATAAGTATGCACGACCCATAGAGTAATCCAACAATCAAGGTGCTTTGAAGCTTGTTCACAGTCCAGCATCCCATGAGCACACCAAATAAATTGAAGTTCACTGTCAGTTCATATGCAAGCACGTAAACAATTGCATATGAGGCATCTTGAGCTTTCCTCTTCAAGTACCTTTAAGAATATGCTGTAATAAGTGGAGAACATTGTCACGTCATATTTAGTTAGTTAGCTAGTGTAAAGTTGATATTTTGTTATTGGCTTTACTATATTATTCACTCCATTATATGATTAATCTGTGTTTAGGGAAATACAACAGCCACTATTAAATTGAGTCTTGTAAAAACTAAATTAATTTAGGTTTTACTGAAACTAAATTGGTTGTGCCTTACAATCTAGGTGCTGTATAAATAAAGATCTCATCTGTAAGGAAATGGTCGAAGCTATTACTTCAAGTGCTCAGCACACTGATTTCTAAAAATGTAAAGTTTCTCTACAGCGTGCCAACATTATGATCACACAGTAGCATGAAAACTTATCATTACCTTCAATCTTTCTTGCCAGAAGATCACCATTAAGTGTTAAAAATGGATAAAATTATAACGCAGTGCCAGGTTTAAATCTCAGTGAACATTATAAATTAGTAAAGGATAATAAAATCAAAATTTGCCATATCGATAGCACATGGGTGCATGGTGTATCAGTATGTCTATTGGCTATTTAGACATAGTTATCAATTTTGAGTCCCACAGAGAACATTGTGATGCTTGCATGTTTAAAATGGCTTCCTGGCAGACAATGTGCTTCAAAGTAGAGAGGTGAGGTCCCCCGTTTGTGGCCTCACCTGGGTGGAGACACTTAAACCCAGAATTCTTGTATCAAAAAAAAAACCAAATTGATAGACTTTAATGTTTCAAAAGATATTACTCTTTTGTAAAATGGAAGGAGCTCAATTCATAATTCATTCTGACTTCTATAAGGAAAATCCATATTCAAATTCCAAGGAACAGGGATGGGGTCCCGTGTTTAGAGCGTCGCCAACTGGAGCCAATTAATCCAAGAATTCACGTAGCAAAACAATCACCAAATTGAAAGATATTTATATTTCAAAAGGCATTGCTCCTTTGTGAAGTAGAAGGAGCTCAAATCATTTTTCAATCTGGCCTCTATAACAAAAACCCATGATCAAATTCCAGGAGCTGTGATAAAGTATTGAAGTTGGGTAAAGCTCAGCATCCAACTAACTGATACACTTATATAGTCTGATAATACGGAAAAGACCAAAATCCATCAAATTACTAAACATTGAATTTCAGAAGATGATGTTTTCTTGTCAAGAGAAGGCAAATTCAAAAAATATAATCGCCGGGGTTTTCATAAATAAATTGCAGGCTTAAATTCCAGGAGACATAATAATAGATTAAAGTACTGCATCCGACTTGGTGAGTTGAAAATTACACTGAACTTCACCCCAATCCAAAGGAAATTTGCCCCAATAAACTGGAATTTCCCAGTAAATTATAAATAGATAAATAATGGGAGTCTTTAGGATTCAGCTGCGTTATATGGGTACGATAAAAGAACTCAACAAAACAATTTGTACAACCACGCGTCTGAATCTAGAAAACACCCATTACACTGCGAGCAAAATAAACAGACCAAAAGATACCACAAAAATTTTAAATAATTTATCCCCCAAAAGATCATACAAACAACTAAGGCAAAGGTTACCTCAACAATTGCAAATATACCCCCAACCATTTTAATTTATCTTTTTAAACTATACTTCAATACATTATTAAAAAAGCCCTACGATAATTATAAAATTACCTCACACTGCCGTGCATTGCTGTGATTGAGCCACTGTAGGAGACACTCCTGATGCACATATTTGATACTGCCACTGCACGCACACGGATAATACAATTGATTCTCTGCATCCCCACTTGTTCTGCAAATCCTGCAAACATCTTCATCTTCCTCCCCGGTTTCCTCCATGAAATTATTATTACTGTTACTACCGCCAATACTCCCTGAGGTGGAGGTTTCGATTCCCTCACCGACATTGGCTCCTCTCATCTGCTCAATCTCCTCCATGGAGATACCCAAAGTTACCATACTTAGTGGGCACCCCAAATACAAATAAAGTGAAGACCTTCTTGTTAATCGCCCCCGCTAATCATAATCTCAATGGGTAATCTGCCGGTCTTGAAACTCAGATGTCCCGGAATGAATTCGCAGAGCCCATTTGGATATGTTAAATGATTTTCACGGGTGTAATGGAAAAAGCATTTGGGCGGTTGTTATGGTCAAACGAAAAAAATCTGTAAATTATACGGGAAGAATATATCTAGAAATACACTGGGTCGGCAAAATGAAGGTCTCGAGAACTTTCGTTTGATGTTGTCTACTAGTTTGATTGAGACAACGCACTTACGCATAAGATTTCGTATTTGGGGTAGGTACAAAAATATGGTCTCATGGAAGCGGTTTGTGATCCTAATTTAATATATTTTTAAAAAAAATTATAAATAAAAATTTTGTGAATAATGTGAAAAATGTAATTAAAATAATAAAAACGATGTAATGTAAGATTCAAACTTACAATTTATACAAGCATAAAATGGAATCTATGATCTATACATAAATCAAATGATAAACAATAATACTTGTACAAAGACATTAGGAGACTTTGTTGTTGCTTGACAATTGCTTGATTGTTTGGATATGTGGGTTCTTCAAAATAGCATAGACATGATTGCGCAATGATATTATAATGAAAGATAAATGTTTGATAATGTATGATAGATGTTAGCACTTGATTGAGAATGTTTGACAGATATTACTGATAATTTGACTATTGTGTAAGTACTCAAATGCGCTAGATGGAAAATGAAGGAGTGAAGGTCTTATTTTAAAGTTACACTAACATTTGATCAATGGTAGAGACTAAGTTTTTTAGCATGATGCCCTCTGCTCCTACAATTTCCACAGCTCTCATGACTATAGTGTATGGTTGTTGTCGCGACTCCAATGTTTCAATGGATATGGGTGCTCTAGCCTTGGGGTGGGCAACCATGTCTCACCAAGCAACGTAATGGAAAACAACAAAAAAGTGCAGGGTTCTGGTACAAATTGCCCTTTTGGTTCTCATGCAAATAATGAAAGTAGCCTCCAAGGTGTTGTTCCTTTGGGCAGGGGGCATATCCATTTGTCCCTTGAAAAGCTTAGGGTTTAAGGGCTTCAAGTGTGCATATTGCCCCTGAAAAGGTTAGTTCTTCCCTAAATGCATTAGGGTTTCTAATGTCTTTATTACCCCTTTTGAAGTATCAAATCATTCTGTCGCTTGTAATAGCTAGGTAGATGTGACTTCAAATCCTAAACTTGTTTAGTCTCATCTACCTTTTGTGGATCTAGGGGATGCTACATCTAAAGATGAGGATGCTCACACAAAGTACTCCTTAATTTGTCAATTTCATAATTATTGGCTCAATCTAGTGGAACTAAACAAATGGATTGCGCAAAAGTGGTAGCCCATTCTTGATGGCGAGATCTATATTGGCCCTTGTGTGAAGGGATTTTTCTATGTGATTTGTCAGCTTCTTGAAGATAGAGATTTATTGATGCAAAGGGGCCCGTGGAGGTGGGCATGAACCCCTAGTTCCCTGATTTTAACCCTTTTTCTAAAATGTTAAAGTTATTGCTCCAATCTAGGTGTGTCTTTTGAATCTGCCATTGCATTTGTGGGTTCTTCTTACTTGTCTTCTATTCAGAATTCTATTGTTAAGTTTCTTTCTGGACCTACATCTTCCAAATCTAAATCTTCTTTCATTGTTCAACCATCCTTATATTTGCTTGCATTTTGGTTGAAATGGATCTTTCCAAACCTTTGCCCACTGAAATGGAAATCAAAACTAGCAATAAGGTTTGGAAACAACAAATTGATTATGAAGGAATTTCATTCAAATGTTGAAGATGTTACTGCATTGGGCATAATGCATCAGAGCAAAAAAAACACTTCTACTAATCCCAAGTGGATGGACAGTTGGTGGGTTGGGACTAAACCCTACAACCAACATATTAATGAGGATTCTCTTAATTCTAATTAGGTTTGTGTGAAGGATCCTTTCACTTTCTCCACACCAAAGTATCCTAAAAAGTTTTCTCCCAATTCAAGAACTTCTTGCAATTCAACACTTATTGAGGCATCTTCCTTATGTTGGATCCTCTGGAATGTAAAATGGTGGTGATTGATGATTTATAGGGGAAGGCTACTAACCAGTGGACACTTGTTTCTTAACATACACCCCAAATCATAAATATCATCAATCATGGTGGTGATTGTTGACGGGTCTCTTGTGACCGGGTCCGCCAACAGAGATAAGTTGTCACCGGGTACCGGGTACCGGCCAACTTCGCCTGTAAAGGTTGTCCGGGGAAATGAGATTCCCCGGGCCTCCAAGCACCTGAGGGTCAGGTCTCGATGGTGCGAGGCTCAGTTGGGAGATGTGACTGTTTTCGAGGGGGATAGCTAGTTATCTTCAACTCGTTCTCTCCAGGGATTCACGAAGTTGAGGTTCCTCCAAGCACATTTACACTTGACGAATAAACTGAAAAAGATCCTGCAGGGTTAGAAATATTTCATCTACCTATAGTTATGCCGAACATACAAAACATCAACAATACTCTAACATGCTATACTAAATACCGAAGAAACATGCAACCATCAGTTCATATGTCATCAATAGCAAAGGAAAGGAGGTTGTTAATCTACTTTTAAGTGTTATAGCAAAGGACATGAAGAACACAAAGCATAAAATACCGTTAACCCAGAAGACAGAATGCCAACAACATCATTGCAAGAACTCTTCCTTCTTCATTAACATTTCTTCTAGCAAGCATTGGTGCGTGGTACAGTGGTGGCTCCAAGGGAGCATCTAACTACTGAAAGCTTAAACTATGGAGCATTGAGCTCTGCAACTGAGAAATGCAAAACTGCTTTTCTATTACTATGGACTGCAAAATCATCAATTTTGTCGACCCTTGGAATGGGGCCGGACTTACTATTTATACACATACACATCTAACCCTAACCCTAACTTATGTTACATTTGTACAATAAAATATATTATCTGGTGATCGGTACTACCTGCGCCACTCTACTAAAGACCTAGAGACGGAATAGGCCTGTCATGTCAGAAGAAAAAGATGAGAGATGGAATGGAAGAATCGGCCTCGAGAAGAGAGTCGGGAAGAAGAAAGAAGAAAACCGATCCCCTGGGGATCGAGGCTACATGCCTCATAAATGGGAAAAGCGGCGCCCTGTCTCCGATGTGCCAGGTGTACTTCTGAAGTGGCGCATTGGGAAGACCATCTGTCAGAAAAATTATTGCCGATCTGACGTGCCTTGATGTAGCTATCTACCTTCTGACAACCTTTATTAACTGCTTTGAAAGTGACTAGTCGACCTTAGGGACCGGGACATGGATCACTAAAAGAATATAAAATATAGGATCCGGGACTTCGGGATCCGGGAACTTACGTTCCAAAAGAATAAAGAATACAAAAACACTTAGGTTTTCTTTGGCCCCTGGGGAAACTTTATTGTTGCTTACTGTCGTTGAAGGTTTGGAGGAGACGGGAAATTCCATCTTCATCAATATATTTAAGGCCAGTCAGCCGGTATTTGGCCACCTTAATATGTTCCCCCAGGTCCGGAACATTTCCCTTGAATTCATCAGCCATATTTGCCGCATCGTGACCACTGAGTACCATGCGAGTTATTCGCGTCATTTTAGCTCCACCTATTTCGTCTGGGGATTGATACCTTGACTCCATTAACTCATCAAACTTCCCCAAAACATATTCCTCTGGCGTGCATGTGTCCGTGCTAAATGGATCAGCTCCGGAGACCTTTGTAACAAAAGACTTGTATAAATTGAAAGAATATTGTACCGCATTAACTTTATCCCGCAGAGTCCCCACTAGTTGCTTGAGTACCCCCAACGTGAGGTCAAGTCTGGAGTGTTGGGTCTTCACAAAATCAAATGACTTCTCCCCCAAAGTTTTGGACTCGGAGACAACTTCTTCTTTGAGGCCGATGAGTTCTTCGAACTCAACTTTCCACGCCTCGTAATTCTCAATGTCCCCCTCCCATATATTGATGATGGTCTCAGCCTGGTGTAAGACGTGGCGGGCCGCGTATAGATTCGGGAGGGTGGACACTAGGAAACTCCGAACGTTTCCCAACTGTAAGGCGACCCACTCATCAACCGCTTGGGCCTTCTTTTTCATCGCCTGTAATGAGTCTATGTTGCTCTATGGCAATGATGCATCAGATGTAAAGGCCTCTGGAGGAATAATTTGATGGGGGGGCCTTTCTCTTCCGATATTCCACCAATTACTATGGCGGGCGGGGTGTCTTTGTAGCCAAAATCAGTTCCTGTGACTTCTCCCCGATATCCTGATGTGCCCTTTCATCAGGATGAGCCTCCTTTGACTCCTTCCCTGTGTCTTCGGGCTCACCGGTGATGTTTCCTCTGGTGACACCTGTGTTCTTTACCCCGCCATCTATATCTTCAGCAATATTTGGATCCTCGTTGGTTCCCCCGAGGTTTTCCTCTTCTTCTTGTTGCTACTCTTCCTCAGCTTCTATGGCTGGAGTGTCTTCCTCCATCGGTACATCCTTGGGTAATGGGGGAGGCAATGGGCCAAGGTTCAACATTTGGGCCACAGTGATTACCTCCCCAAATTTTGCCTTCGAGAGTGGCATTTGGAGCACGATAGTTGGGGTCACGGTTGTTCCCGAAGGTCTGGTTTCCCCAGCCGATGTCATCTGCTCACTTTGTTGTTGTTGCCCTGAAACTCTCGTATCTTGTATTTTTGGGACTTCGGAGGCTATCTCTTGCTCTGTCCCTTTCTCTTCTTCCATTTGTTCCTCCTGCTCTTACGCAAGTTCTTGTTCTGGAGCTTCCTCCTGCTCCGGGATTTCATCCTCTGTCTGCTCAATGTTCCCCTGCAAATTCCCGAACTTGTCAGTTCTAAAAACATCATAAAATTCATCTTCAAGGGGAGGATTTGTCAGGACATGAGTGGGCTTTTGTTACCTCTTCGACTCCGGTGAGTCGGAAGAAAGGATTTCTACTTGTGGGATCTGAGGCATCCCTAGCTCTGGTTCTGCCTTTGGCTTTGGGTTAAGCCTATTCTTCTGTCAGGTGACCAAAGGAGACCCGGCATCCCTTAGGACCTGCTCCTCTTCTAGATCAACTCATATTGCTTTGACCATTAGCGCTACTAGTGAAGGGGAAGAAGGAGGACGGATGGGTCCGATCATGAACACCGGAGTAGCCAACTGTGTGATTAAATTCTCCCTCATCTGCTGGGAGGCCGCTATTGATTGCTTCAGTCGTTCTTTTATGGGGCTCTCCTGCATAGTTGGGGTCTCCATTATTCTTTTTCCCCTATCTTCTCCTTGTGAAGAAGTTCCCGTCCCGGGGGTTAGCTTTGGTATCGGCTGGGCAGCCCTGCGGGTACTCCGGGGGCATACTCTCTTAAAGTATATGTGGCTACAATCGACCACGCTGCAAGTAAATTCCTCAATGGTGGGCCCCTCCTAGGCATTCCAGTCCATCGGTGGGAGGGCCAACTTATCAATCCCCTCTACTTTGTATTGGGGGTCTATTATGGAGCTGACGTTTGAGAAGTCATCTGGAAAGTTCCAGAGCTTTAGCCTTTCCATCATTCCCATGGTCATCCGGACGTAATGCCAGCTTTGGACTTCAACGTCATCCTGTAAATCTTCCCATAAATCCTCCATGTGATATTGGTGGGGCTCGGATGCCCGGGGAAGTGCCAGTGCAATTTTGCCATGTGGATCAAAGTTCTTCCGCGCCAGATAAAATTCTGCCAGGTTCAAGCTCTTAAGTTCGTTGTCTGCCTCCTTGGCTGCGGCCAGACTGCACGAGTAATTCCCACAAGTGATTGGGAATGGAATGTTTTTCACCTTTTTTAAGGTGTATAATGCGTGCAATTCCATCATTTTCCTGCAATACTCCAGAAGGATTGTCTTGTTCCCACAATGTTTGGGCAACAAGTAAGGTTTCCCGGAGAAGTCGGTTACCCTTATGTATGTATGTTACTAGAATTGTATGTAATAATGGCCATAACTTCTGACCAGATCCATTACCTCCGTGGAGAGGCGGTATCCTGCATCCTGGGTAGGTGTGAGCAGGTTGTAGTAAACGAAGGCATTGTTCACCTGGTAGAAATTGGGGAAACTAGCCTCGCATTGGATTTGTGGGAAATAATCCCAGGGAGCCTTCTAACCTGGGCCAATCCCAAGTACACTTGTTGTGAGTAATCCGTTGGTGTGGGGTCATTGTTGCGCTAGGGCCCAGAGAACATAAGAAGTCATATAGAACTTCCACTTTTGGCCCACCTAGAGGAACTGAGAATCCACATGGTTTGAAATAATGGCGGCCCAATAAAAGTACTCCCCATCGGTGGTGATGCCGAGCAAGAAGTAGTACATCCATCCTATGAATTCCCGGGCATGTGGTTTCTCGAAGACCCGGGATAGCGCTATCATCCCCATCTGGATGCTTTCTTTAAACTTAGACCGGGGGATCTCTAGCTTCATTTTCTTGGGATCCCTCTTCGGGGTCTTGAGCCAATGAGTGTTTAGGTATTGTTAGGTTGCGACCTCCAACTGCTTAAATTGAGCTAAGGCATCAGATCTAGTAACGACAGTTGGGTTGTCAAACTGAGGGATCCCCAACCCTATCCAAAAAGTTGCAGCGTCGAGAGACACCATGGGGGTGGGATATCCGGTGGGTTCCGGGGCTGCGAGCATGATGGCCCGGACGGAAGAGGTGTAGTGCGCTGCAAGCATGAGAATTAACTTCAGGGCCTGCACCGAGCATGGGAAACAGGCGGCCTTGAGGATCATGAAATCCCCGACGTTGATTGCCAATGGATCCCCAGACTGTCGCTGAATGTACATTATTTTAACTAGGGCCTGCATCTCGGCCCACATTCTGACACTGGTGTCAGTAATCAATTGAGCTTTGGAATCAATCTTTGATATGATGGCGTTGTCCTTCATGTACTTCATGGTGAGAGGCAATTTCTCTAAGACCCTCTCCATCTTAGACTTGACGGCTGCCCTAGTGACTGTCGTGGAAGGAAGTTCTCGACTCCCGGGTGGTGAAGATGCAAAAGCCTTAGACACAATGAAAGTATATTGCTTTAAAAACCTGTAAGGCAAGACGATTGTCAGAATTCATAGATAAATAATACTCTGGGATCCATAGATCTTACCACCGCGGCGTTTGTTTTCCTGAAAAGTTAGTTTAGGTTAAAAATCCCAGAAAGTATATATATAATGCACAACGGAGGATCACCCAATATCCGGGCCCGGGGGTTTCAGCATACTTAGCAAAATTAAGGTGTGGGCTGGTGAAGACAAAAGACTCAGGGTCTGAAAAACTAACTGTTGGAAGGTGTGCGCGAAAACTGAATTGTCAGGCCAATGTGAGCATCACGTGGCTATGCAATAAATGGAAGTTATGGCAACAACGGCGCCAATTGTCTGAACGCGCGTAAAGTGGAAACCACTTGGACAATTTTAAATGCATTCATGGGACGTAAATGAAGCACAGGTTGGATTATGGAGGAGAGAGAAAATTGCCTGGTTGAAACCAGTCAAGAGCCGAGTTTCAACCAGGTGGTATTTTGTCTGGAACAAGCTCGCAGACTTGAAATGGGAAACAAACAGGGTACAACGAGCTTGACACATGACCAAATGAATATACACAAGATATACAACTAAACTACAACATGACTGAAAGGTATATACATGCAAAATTGGAAGGATATACACTAAAAATGCCAAATTTATAGCAGAGCTGAAACAGAACGCCTACCCTAAACAACAATACACAAAAATGTACAAAACTTACATTATCCTACACTACACAGAGGGTAGATGACCCTCTGGCAGAGCCGACCCACCAACGGGTGGTGAACCAGACAACGAAAACGCAGAGCAAAACGAAAACACAAGACAAAAACACAAACCAAAAAAAAGCAGGAAAACGGAGAGGAACACAGAAACCATCCAAAAAACTAGAGAGAGGCAAGGGATGAAAAGGCAGTGCGAACGCTCTACAACAGCTTCCACCTCCAAAAGATCACCACTCAACACCGAAAACCACTTGCAATTTGTTTAGAACAGCTCGAAATAGCTCGTACTTAACTCTTCTCAAATTGTTGTGATATCACTCTGAAATCGCTCAAATGGCTTAAGTGTTTTAATCGCGGTAATTGTGAAAATGACAGGTGATTCCTATTTATACCCAAGGTGAAAATAATTTACCTTTCCTTCCGCCAACTCCAGAACAAGCAGACCTCTGGACTCCGGGCCTAGGGATTCTGTGCAACCATACCCTCTTACAAAAAGAAGACATCATGGTAGAGAATCCCGGAGTCTGAAATTTGGATCCTGGACAAGGAATGACCAACTCCGAGACCGGGTCCTGGAGACACGAGGGAAAAAAAACAAAAAGAAAAACCAACATCGCGGGAGAGAAAACCCAGAGAAGGAAAACAAGGAAACAAAGGAAAAAAGACAAGGCAAGAGCTAAAAGTAGAAAACAAAAAAAAGGGGACCCAACATTTTGCACACAAAATGTAGGGATGGGGATGCAGGGCATAACAAATGGCAACTATCTAGGATGAATGTCTTAGCGCATTCGAGAACTTCAGAATCTCTGGTTAGCAAAACTAGAACAAATCATTACTCGAAGCATCTTAACTGTAAAGAGTAACATGTCTGAGAAAATTCGGCCATACGCGATTTAGTCCATGATCTTTTCATCAGTGGTGAAGTGTGTGCTTTGGAAGGAAGTCAAGCCGATGACCTTTGGGAAAAGCAAAGAGGAGGCACTAAGTATATCGAACCCTAAAGTCATCAAATTCGCTCGTTTCATCCTAGAGTTTAGTCCCATTTCTCTTATCTTGTTATTTTGTACTTTTCTGGGCGGGAGGGCGGTACTTCTTTCACCCTTAAGCTTAAGCTTAGCTAAATTTAATGGCGGTACTTCTTTCACCCTTCCACCCACCTTAATATGTTGAATGGGGAGAAAAGCTCCAGATCTGGAAAGAATCTATTAAAAGCTCAGACTTGGGTCAATTAACCAGTGCGACTGATCTACCCTCGGTGCGTCTGATTACTTGTTCCTTAATTTTGATTCACTGACTACCAGACTTCTGAGGATAAACCCAATGAAAATTAATCATAATTTACCACCAAACTTGTAAAATAACTCCGGAGACCGGACCGATTCCATCATGCTAACAATAGATTCTTAAGTTCATCATCATGTTGAAGGCAACATCCCGGAGACTAGATGTTATACGAAGCATACCAATCCTCACAAAAGGGAGAGCAAAACACCGGAACCCAAAAAGAAAATGAGAAAAGCAAAGACAACAAAAGAAAGAGGCGGTCCCGAAGGACGGCCAACAACACTATTTACAAGGCAAAGTACCTCCCCACGAGGCACCAGGAAAGAAATATTTACAAGCAAGGAACTTTACATAAAATACAACTTTGGGCAAGCCAACCTCATTCAAAATAATGTTTGAGAAACTATCCATTGACGGGCAATGGGACAGATTCTCCAGTCATGGTGTTAAGGTGGTAGGTATTTTCCCCGTAGATCTCTGAGATTAGGTATGGTCCGAGCTAGAGCCGTTGGAACTTGGTGTGCTTTCCTTTCTTTTCCCGAGCCTTGTCCCACAACAGGACCAAGTCTGAAATCTGAAAGGCCTTGTATTGGGCTCTACGGTCAAACCATCATTTTACCACTGCTTAATGACGCGTGAAATGTTCAAGAGCTGCATCTTGTTGTTCCTCCATCTGCACCAGATTCAAAAGCCGAACCTCCATAATATTATCCCGATTGCTGAATTCTTGCATAAACTGCAAAACTGGGATCTGTAAGTTGATTGGGAACACTGGGTTCTGGCCATAAACCAGATGGAATGGGGACGTTCCCAGGGTGGCCTTAATTTGAATGCGATCCGCCCAGAGGGTGAATCTCAACTTTTGGTGCCAATCCCAGGGATTCTGTTCTAGTAGGTGTTTGATCACTTCAAGCAGATTCTTGTTCGTTGATTCAGCAACACCGTTCCCCTGGGGGTAATAGTTGCTGAAAAACTTCAGAGTGATCTTCCGGCTATAGGTCCATTCAAGTAGTTGCACCAAAGAAAACATCAGACCATTGTCACACACTATAGCAAAGGGCATTCCAAATCTTGTGACGATATTTTCTTCTAGGAATTTGATAACTACGTATGTCGTGTTGTTTTTGCAAGGTATGGCTTCCGACCATCGGGTGCGGTAATCGGTTGCAGTTAAGATGTATCGGTGGTTGGCAGACGGGTTGGGGTTGATTTCCCCAATAAAATCGAATGCCCATTGGGCGAAGGGCCTAGCCTCGAAGACTGGTTGTAAAGGCATAGCCGGGTTACGCTCACGATGTGTCGCGGTCTAACAAGTATGACACTTTCAAACGTGAGTGTAAACATCTTTAAATATGCAGGGCCAATAATATTCAGCCCAGAGGATTTGATGGGCGGTGGTGGTGGCGTCAGCTGAGCCATGCCCGATTCCAAACTGCCCATGGAATTCTTTGATCATTTTCGCAGCTTGGTCCCTATCAATGCACCGAAGGTACACTCCCTCATAGTTCCTGCGGTAAAGCGCAGAGTTTTTGATCATGAAGTGAGCACTTTTCATCTGTAGGGCACAACGTTTGTTGGGAGGTAACCCCTCTGGGCATCGGTTGTTTAACAATAAGTACACCAGATTGGTGTACCATAGGTCTCGAGCGATAGACTCCACTGTGTAAGTTTGACATTCTATGTGGGGAGTCTCTTCTTTCATCGCTCGACTCAGTCCCTGGCCTCGGACTATCTTCATGTGTTGCATTTCTAAGTCATACTCCTGGAGGATGGCCATCCATTTCCCCTGTCTTTCACCTAGTTCACTCTGCATCAACAAAGATTTTACAGCCTGGTCCGGGATGATAGCATGCACCTTGCTTAGGAGAATATAATGCCAAAATTTCTTCACAGCGTGAACAAGAGCAAAGGCCTAATTTTCAAGGACGAATACCAGACTTCGGCATTCTTAAAGGGGGAGCTCATGAAAGCTATGGGTTGTTCTTCCCCTTCGACCTTTTGGGTCAATACTGCCACTGCAGAATGCGACAAAGCAAAGGAGTAAATGTAAAATGGGAGGGAGTAGTCTGGACTGGCCAGGACGGGTGCCTCCGTTATTATTTGTTTGATCTGGGTGAATGTCTACTTTGCTTAAGGACTCCACTCAATTTTGGTATCTTTTTTCATCATCTCATTGAGTGGCTTAACTATCTCGGCGAATCTAGTGATGAACCGCCAGACAAAGTTGATTTTTCTGAAGAAAGATCGCATCTCTTTCTTGTTGTCGGGCATTTGTAGATTTAGCAACACTTCAACTCTCTCAGGGTCAATGGATATACCCTTCTCAGAGATAATATGCCTGAGCAACTTCCCTTCAGTGACCCCAAATATGCACTTCTTGGGGTTGAGGGATATCCCATACCGGTGACATCTTTCGCAGATCTGGGCGATGTGGGCGGAATGGTCATGCCTGTCCTGGGAAAATACGATCAAATCATCCATGTAGATGATTATGCACCAATTCACAAGGCCCTCGAATGTGATGTCCATATCCTTTTGAAACGTGGCCCCTGCGTTGATCAAGTCAAAGGGCATCCTCCGATATGCAAACGTCCCCCACTTGGTGGTGAACGTCATTTTCTCTCTATCTTCATACTTAACCATGACTTGGTTATATCTGGAGTACCCATCCAAGAAGGACATCATCTGTGACCCATTCACTATCTGCAACACCTCATCCAATGAGGGGAGAGGGTGATTATCCTTCTTGGAGGCTCTATTCAAGTTTTAGAAATCTACACAAAGGCGAATTTCACTGCTCTTCTTTCTAACAGGGACCAAATTAGAAACCCATGTAGTGTGCCAGATTGGAAAGATTATCTGGGCTGACAGTAATTTCTCCACCTCTTGACGAATCAGAGGCTCGATCAACGGGTTGACTAGTCATTGCTTTTGTCGAAAGGGCTTAGCATAAGGTTTTAGGGGGATGGTATGAGTCATAATGGATGTGTTGTATGTTTTTGAATCCTCATATCCCCATGAAATCACATCTATGTATTCTTGGAGAACTGCGAGAATCTTCTCCTTCTCCTGAGGGGAGCAGGAGGTGCCAATGTGTATCATCTTTTCTTCACCGGGCTGGCCGATGTTTACTTTCTTGAATTTTCCTCCCTCGGAGGAGGATGACATATTTTCCCGGCCCTGAATCAAAGATACATTCAAGCGCGACCATCCCCTTAGGGATGGTGTTGGTAGGTAGGTCCATGATCCCATCATCTTCATCACCCTGCCCAGTATCATCATGGTCTCGTTCCTCCACTATCTGGTCCTCGAAGACACCAACATTGGCCATGAAGGCCAGGATATGTTGATCGTCCTCAAAAACCTTAAAGTGGGTGACGTTATCTAGGATGGACAGGGTGGGGATCATCTCAATTAAAAATCTCTGGAGTCGTGAGCTGGTCATGGGATCAAGTGTGCTGGCAGAAATAGTGAGGGCATCTGGGACATAATTCTATCGCCGGGGAATAAGATCAATGCCGAAGGCATCAAAATCTTCAATAAGGCTCCATGCCTGATTGCGGTATGCAACCAGCCTTTTATCATGACATGTGTACTGGCTCTGAACCTGTTTAACAATCAACTCTGAATCACCCATAGCCCAGAGGTGGGTGATTCCTTTCCTTAATGCAAATAGGAGTCCGAGGACCAAAGCCTCATACTCCGTAACATTGTTTGTGCAGTTGAATTGTAGCCTGTAGGATGTGAAGAAGGACTTCCCTCGCAGTTTGATTAATTCTACTCTAGCTCCATAGCCTTGTTTGGATTGGGACCCATCAAACTTAAGAGTGCACAGGTTGTCACTGGTAGTCTGGAGCTGGGAAGAGGGAGTAGTCTTTGGATTGCCTTTAGGAGACTTGGGAGGAGCTTCCTCCTGCACTGATGGCGCATGGGTGAGGTTTGCCTCCGGAGGGGTTTGGAATTGAGATCCTCGGGGAAATTGCACTGAAGAAGTGCTTCTAGTAGGGATACTGGGTTCCGGGGAATTAACTGTATTTTCTTTGTTCCGGAGGGCATCAATGTGCCTAGTAGCGGCGGAAAGGCAAGGCTCACATTCTAACTCTGAATGCTTCTGATAGTGTACCCGGCACCAGGTGTCAGACAAGAGTGTAGCGGTGGTTGTTGTGGCACCCTGAGAGTTAACCTCAACCCTCAACTTTTCTTCTAGGTTCTGGGCTCTCTGCAAAACTATGGGATCCTCTCCCAAGGTGAAATCAAATGTTAAGATTTCAAAGGGTTGGTACACCCCGGGGGAAGTCTCAGAGAAGAAAACCTCGTTAACCCTCCCAACTTCGGTAAGGGCCTGCTTCATCCGGGGATCACTCTCAACCCGGATCTTATTTGATTATCCTTCCTAGGGGAGCCATAAGTGGGAGAAGTCGGTCAAAAAGTATCCATTCAAGGACTTGGACCAATTTCGACTTAATAACATCCCATAAGTCTTTGGGATGTCCACCACTTGGATATCGATTATGCTAGCTATTCTGGGGTCCTGGATGAGCTGTATCCGAACATTCTTCAATTCTCCCACCATTTTCACAGTAGTTTTATCTAGTTAGATTACCGCACCATTAGATGGGGTGGGTCAGAATCCAAGCTTCTGGCATATGGATAGGGGCATGATGTTGTTCGAAGCCCCAGAATCTACTAGGCAATTATGTATGTTTTTGCCTTGTATGTTGAGGCCTAGTAGGAATGGAGGATCTTTGTTATTTCCCTAGAAGACAACTGCGTTGGCATCCTCAAAAGAGACAGTCCTTGGTGGGCGACTGACAACCTCTGGGTTTCCCAAAAGTTTTAGAAGAGACTTCTTCTGCTCGGGGCAATTTAGCAGAACCTCCATCAAGGTCATGGAAGTGGTAGTTTGTTCTAACGCCTTCGTGATGTCAAATATTCCTCTCGAGAATTGGTGGCTTCCCTCGGCCGGGTCTTTCGCTTGGTTAGAGCTAGGACCTTTTGGAGGGATAAACCGGTCAGATGTATTGTCCAAGGGAGGAGTGTCCTTGGCAGGCGGTGTCAGTGTGTAAGCTGGTCCTTTACCAGCCTAGCTCTGAGTGTTGTAAGGAGTTTGCGGGTTGGTGAAGGCATTGGCCTCAAAGGCTGGAATCGATTCATCAAAGAATCCCTGCAATTCAGATTCTTCTTCGTCTTCTCTGACAGATCCAAAGAAGACGGTCTCACAGGTGAAGGCACCGTGAGTTGGCTCTTACACAAGAGGCTCTCAGAGAGAAATTTCATGCGATTGTTGCCTGTCTAGCTGAAAAATCATGATGACCTTCTTGAGCGTGGCACATTTTACCTCGTTGTGGGAGCCTGTGTCATGCAATCTACACCAATTGGTCATGGGCTAGAAGTCTGCAACTGGCATGAAATGGGATGGTCCAGCACCACTTTGATTGGCATTTTGGTTCGGAGGTGAACCTCTGGTGTTCGCGTTATTGTTCCATTGTTGTTGGTTGGGCCGAGGCCCGTTATTGAAGTTTCTTCCCCCGACATTGTTGTTTCGTTGGCTGGAGAAAATATTCCCTCTTTGGGAATTGGAATTCTGGGGTGCGTAGGACCCCGCCTTCAACTGGCCCATGTCCATAGTTAGGGTGGACAACATTCGCCAGAGGGACTCAACCTCGGCGGTCAGCTGAGTGTTTGCGTCACAGTGCAACGGTTATTATTGTTGGTTCCCTAGGAAGGCAGCAGTATTCACCGGAGTCGAGGGTGGCAATCCTCTAGCCACGGATGACTGAAAGAAGGGCACTCCGGGCGGTTGTGTCTGAGGTTGTTGTGCCTACTATGGCTGGTTCCAAGGGAAAGGTTCCAGGCCTGGCATTGCCAGAGTCTGCGATGGATAAATGTACCCGGCCTACTGGTTTATCGGTGGGGCGAGGGATTCATCGCCATTGCGGGGGCACCCATTGCCAGATTGGGGTTATATCCCCTGGTGTATGCAGTTCCGTCGGGGATCATGTTGAAGGGTGTACTCTGCCCAATCCTGCCTAGGGATTTGTTGAGGCCATAGGGTAGTTCTAAGGCTAGGTTGTAAACCTTCGCCAATGTATCCCGGTCGCCCATGATGGTTGTTCTTCATAGGAGAGTGGCAACGAAGGGGTCCATCACGTTGAGATAGGTCTATATGGTTACTTCCGGGGATGGAATGAAAGGACCCGTGCACCGCGTCAAGGAACGTTGGAATCGGTGATTGAATGTTGCAAGGGGTTCATTTGGTTCCTTTCTGATAGAAATGAACTGGCTGTGGGACCAAGCTGGGTCCACGTGTATGCGAAAGGCAGCCAAGAAGGCGTCCTCCATGTCCTACCAACTTTTGATGGAGTTGGTGGGAAGGTTAAGGTACCAGTTCAGTTTGCCCTATCTCAGGGACAGGGGAAACATCCAGGTCACAACATCCTCATGTTGGATCCATTGTCGGTTCATGGCATCTTTGTATGCCTGTAAATGTTCTTCTGCGGTTTGTGAGCCTAAGTGCTCATATCGTGGGCAAATCTTCTCCGGGTGCGAGGGTAAGTCGTTGGTTGCACCCAGAAAAGTTCCCATAGGGGACCCGGTGTTACCAAAGTATGCAGCTATTTGGGGAGCCAGATTTTGAGTAGTTTGAACGCTAGTTTCCAGGATTGTCTGGGAAGTTTGGATATTCTGAGGTACACTAGACCCCCAGACAATAGTGGCTGGGGTGGTTTTTAGGGTACGTTTCTTTTGAGCAGGAGGCTCGAGTTTGACAAACCTTCCAGGGTTAGGGGTTGATCTGAGGATTCTTTCAAATCTTGCTGGGGAGAAAGACCCAATCCCACTGAAGGCTTGGATCCTAAAACTATGGCTTGGGGAACCCTCGGGAGGTGTAAAATTAGAATCTCGAGAGGGGGACAAGTTGATGCCCTCCTTCTAGTGCTAGTTTTTGTTGACGGATCTCTTGTGACCAGGTCCACCAACAGAGATAAGTTATCACCGGGTACCAGGGTACTGACCAACTTCACCTATAAAGGTTGTTGAGGGAAATGAGATTCCCCGGGCCTCCAAGCACCTAAGGGTTGGGTCTCGATAGTGCAGGGCTCGGTTGGGAGATGTGACTATTTTCAAGGGGGATAGCTGGTTATCTTCAACTCGTTCTCGTCAGGGATTCATGAAGGTGAGGTTTCTCCAAGCATGTTTACACTTAACGAATAAACTGAAAAATATCCTGCAGGGTTAGAAATATTTCATCTACCTATAGTTATGCCGAACATTCAAAACATCAACAATACTCTAACACACTATACTAAATGTAACCACCTGAATTTGGTCTGTCGCAACTATGGACCCTATTTGCCCTAAGTGTGATCATACCCTTGATTTATGTCCAAACGACCCTGTTACTGCTTGGCATAATTCTTTTAATCAATTTAAT
>MU227014.1:175697-188578 GCA_018584345.1 Thuja plicata
ATGCCTTGGGCATTAAAGGCTCTTACATATTCATTTATGAGTCTCCAAATTCATAAATGAACCTTGTCCCCCCTCTCTCTCTCTCTCTCCCATTCTTCTATAAATAGAAGCCTGTTTTGAGAGAAAACAAGCCTTCACTTGAGATCAAAAACACATTGTTATGCTGTTGAAACAATCTTAGAACTACATTTCATCTCACATTCCATGCTTTTGCATTGTTTTAGTTTCATTCTTTAGAGCTAAAATACATGTTTTACCTTCTTTTAGCTTGTTTTTAATCTTAAATACTTCATGCTAGAATAGTATTGGTCACTGATTTATAGCATATTCTGAGGGCTAAATATGTTATTCATTACACTCTTTCTAGTTAGAAGGCAATAGGCCGATATTAGTGATTTTGAACGTTTTGACTAACCTTTCAAGCTAATGCAATGACCTATTGAGTGTTTGTGTTGATTCTGACAGGTACCCATTTACACACACACACTAAATACCAAAGAAACATACAACCATCAGTTCATATTTCATCAGTAGCAAAGGAAAGGAGGTCTTTAATATACTTTTAAGTGTTAGAGCAAAGGACACGAAGAACACAAAGCATAAAATACCGTTAACCCAAAAGACAGAATGCCAACAACATCATTGCAAGAACTCTTCCTTCTTCATTAACATTTCTTCCAGCAAGCACTGGCATGTGGTACAATGGTGGCTTCAAGGGAGCATCTAACTACTGAAAGCTTAAACTATGGAGCATTGAGCTCTGCAACTAAGAAATGAAAAACTGCTTTTCTATTACTATGGACTACAAAATCATCAATTTTGTCGACCCTTAGAATAGGGCTGGACTTACTATTTATACACATACACATCTAACCCTAACCCTAACTTATGTTACATTTATATAATAAAATATATTATTTGGTGGCCGATACTACCTGCGCCACTCTAGAAAAGACCTAGAGACGAAATAGGTCTATCATGTTAGAAGAAAAAGACGAGAGATGGAATGGAAGAATCGGCCTCGAGAAGAGAGCTGGGATGAAGAAAGAAGAAAACCGATCCCCCGGGGATCGAGGCTACATGTCTCATAAATGGGAAAAGTGGCGCCATCTCTCCGATGTGCCAGGTGTACTTCTGAAGCGGTGCCTCAGGAAAACCATCTGTCAAAAAACTTCTTGCCAATTTGACGTGCCTTGATGTAGCTATCTACCTTCTGACAACCTTTATTAACTGCTTTGAAAGTGAGCAGTTGGCCTTGGGGACCGGGACACAGATCACTAAAAGAATACAAAATATAGGATCCGAGACTCCGGGATCTGGGAACTTACGTTCCAAAAGAATAAAGAATACAAAAACACTTAGGTTTTCTCCGACCCCCGGAGAAACTTTATTGTTGCTTACTGTCATTGAAGGTTTGGAGGAGACAGGAAATTCCATCTTCATCAATATCTTTAAGGCCAGTCTACCGGTATTTGGCCACCTTAATCTGTTCCCCCAGGTCTGGAACATTTCCCTTGAATTCATCAGCCATCTTTGCGGCATCGTGACCACTAAGTACCATGCGAGTTATTCACGTCATTTTAGCTCCATCTATTATGTCCGGGGATTGATACCTTGACTCCATTAACTCATCAAACTTCCCCAAAACATATTCCTGTGGAGTGCATGTGTCCGTGCTAAATGGATCAGCTTCGAAGACCTTCATAACAAAATACTTGTATAAATTGAAAGAATATTGTACCACATTAACTTTATCCCACAGAGTCCCCACCAGTTGCTTGAGTGCCCCCAATGTGAGGTCAAGTCTGGAGTGCTAGGTCTTCACAAAATCAAATGACTCCTCCCCCAAAATTTCAGACTTAGAGACAACTTCTTCTCTGAGGCTGATGAGTTCTTCGAACTCAACTTTCCACGCCTCATAATTCTTGATGTCCCCCTCCCATATATTGATGATGGTCTCAGCCTGGTGTAAGACGTGGCGGGCCGCGTATAGATCTGGGAGGGTGGACACATGAAACGTCGTACGTTTCCCAACTGTAAGGCGACCCACTCATCAACCGCTTGGGCCTTCTTTTTCATCACCTGTAATGAGTCTATGTCACTCTGCGGCAATGGCGCATCATATGTAGAGGCCTTTGGAGGAATAACATTGATAAGTCAGTCCAGCTCAGTTAGCAACCCCATGAGGTTTGCAATTTTCTCCTTTTATGCCTTGAGATTTTGAGCCTCCTTTTCATAGTGAGCCTCCACTGCCTTGGCTGCCTCTTTTAACAGGTCTACTTCACCCTATTTCCCTCTCTTCCCTAGCGATATCTTTGTGATGTTATAATCTCCGACCTCAGCCGTCGCTTCATCTGCATCTGGGGAAGGTGTCGCGATTACTAAGACTGTTTCTCTGCCCGACTCGGACAGAAGAGTTGTAGTGCGCTACAAGCACGAGAATTAACTCTGAGGCCTGCACCAAGCATGGGAAACAGGCAGCCTTGAGGATCCTAAAATCCGCGACACTAATTGCCAATGGATCCCCAGACTATCATTGAATGTACATTATTTTAACCAAGGCCTGCATCTTGGCCCACATTTTGACACTGGTGTTGGTAATCAATTAAACTTTGGAATCAATCTTTGATCCCACGATGGTGTTGTCCTTCACGTACTTCATTGTGAGAGGCAATTTCTCTAAGGCCCTCTCCATCTTAGACCTGACGGCTACCCTAGTGATTGTCGTGGAAGGAAGTTCTGGACTCCCAGGTGGTGAAGATGCGGAAGCCTTAGACATGATGAAAGTATATTGCTTTAAAAACCTGCAAGGCAAGACAACCGTCAAAATTCATAGATAAATAATACTTCAAGATCTGGAGATCTTACCACCGCGGCGTTTATTTTCCTGAAAAGTTAGTTTAGGTTAAAAATCCCAGAAAGTATATATATAATGCACAACGGAGGATCACCCAATATCTAGGCTCGGGGGTTTCAGCATACTTAGCAAAAGTAATGTGTGGGCTGGTGAAGACAAAAGACCCAGGATCCGGAAAACTAACAGTTGGAAGGTGTGCGCGAAAAGTGAACTGTCTGGCCCACATGGGCGTCACGTGGCTATGCAATAAATGGAAGTTATCGCGATGACAGTGCCAACTGTCCAAATGTGCGTAAAGTGGAAACCACCTGGACAATTTTAAATGCATTCATGGGACGTAAATGAAGCACGGGTTGGTTTGTGGAGGAGAGAGAAAACTGCCTGGTTGAAACCAGCCGAGAGCCGAGTTTCAACCAGGTGGTATTTTGTCTGGAATGAGCTCACAGACTTGAAATGGGAAACAAATAGGGTACGATGAACTTGACACGCGACCAAACAAATATACACAAGATATACAACTAAACTACAACAGGGCCAAAAGGTATATACATGCAAAACTGGAAGGATATACACTAAAAATGCCAAATTTATAGTAGAGCCAAAACAGAACACCTACCCTAAACAACAATACACAAAAATGTACAAAACTTACATTATCTACATTATCCTACACTGTACAGAGGGCAGACGACCCTCTGGCAGAGCCAACCCACCAACGGGCCGCAAACCAGACAACGAAAACGCAGAGCAAAATGAAAACACAAGACAAAAACACAAACCAAAAAAAACAAAAAGTAGGAAAACGGAGAGGAACAGAGAAACCAACCAGAAAACCAGAGAGATGCAAGAGACGAAAAGGCAGCACGAATGCTCTGCAATAGCTTCCACCTCCAAAGGATCACCACTCAACACCGAAAACCACTTGCAATTTGTTTAGAACAGCTTAGAATAGCTCGTACTTAACTCTGCTCAAATTGCTGTGATATCGCTTTGAAATCGCTCAAATGGCTTAAGTGTTTTAATCACGGTAATTGTGAAAATGACAGGTGATTCCTATTTATACCTGAGGTGAAAACAAGTTACCTTTCCTTCCGCCAACTCCAGAACAAGCAGACCTCCGGACTCCGGGCCTGGGGATTCTGTGCGACCATAACCTCTTACAAAAAGAAGACATCGCGGTAGAGAATCCCAGAGTCCAGAATCTGGATCCTGGACAAGGAACGACCAACTCTGGGACCCGGTCCCAGAGACACGAGGGAGAAAAACAAAAAGCAAAACCAACACCGCGGGAGAGAAAACCCGGAGAAGGAAAACAAAGAAACAAAGGAAAAAAGACAAGGCAAGAGCCAAAAGCATAAAACAAAAAAAAGGGGACCCAACATTTTGCACACAAAATGTAGGGACGGGGATGCAGGGCATAACAGTGATGCCAATGAGTGGCACACAATGCAAAAAAAAAATACCAACAAATGTGAGATAATTAGCAACATAATATATCTTCGGTCCACAAGAAATTGGGGTTTACAACCAAAACTTGAGGGTGGATCTTTTATTTGGATCCAATCTATTGATGGGCTTATTTTTTATCTTTAGTAGTAGGGTATTTTAAGAATTGTTTTGAGAGTGGCATTAGAAACCATTAGGTACAAACTTGGGTTGGCCCATTTTGTCCAATGGAATTCATATTCAATGTAAATCTTCTATCAATAATTTTTTTTGCAACCTTGGCTATGGTTTGCATATCAAAAAAATGGTAGAGATTAAGTGGAAAAATCAATAGTTGAGAAGTGTTGAGAAAAGATATAACCTATAATGCACATGGATTGACAAGGTGGAAGATAAGGTGCGGTGTAAAGATAGAATAAATAAATAATACATTAATTAATTATTTGAGGTAGAAAATTAAAATAAATTGTTCGATTTATCGAATTAGGACTGACTGGGCTCAAACCCGCAACTTTCATCTTGATAGGGCGGTACTCTAACCAATTGAACTACAATCTCACTAGGCACAGTTTATTAATTAATTAATCATAGTAATTCAACTATGTCAGGTCATATTTTGTAAAACTTTTCTCTCTCAAATCTACCAAAAGTATCTATTTGTTCTAATTTTGTCTACATAGAGTATAAGGGATTCAAAAACCAATAACTTTTTTTACCTGATAGATTGATATCTATCCCAATCTATCAATTTGGTATTGGGTCGAGCTAGATTTAAACCGACGTAGGCATATTGCCAACGAATTTATAGTTCATCCTCATTAACCACTCAGGCATTGACCCATGAAAAAAGGGAAGTTATTATAGTACCTAATTAGGTATTATAATGACTTTTCGAGCCTAGTACCCCTTGGGGAAATCAAATCCTCGTTGCCTCCTTGAAAGAGAGATGTCATGGACGTGCTAGACGATAGGGGCCAACTTATTGTCATAATATTCAAATCCCAAGGAATTTGTCAATAAAAAGAATCTTTCTTCGTATTAATTATTGAATACTCTTCTTGTATTGTTAGGATCAATAATATAACTATATTGAATTATTTATTAATATACGAACCCC
This sequence comes from Thuja plicata, assembly GCA_018584345.1. Lineage (NCBI taxonomy): Eukaryota > Viridiplantae > Streptophyta > Pinopsida > Cupressales > Cupressaceae > Thuja > Thuja plicata. The sequence goes on from MU227014.1 coordinate 181,118, forward strand.
ATTATTTGATATATATCGAATATGTAATAGACTTATCCATTGGTTATGAAATGACCAAAATCCCTTTTAACTCAGGGGTAGAGTAACGTCATGGTAAGGCATAAGTCATCAGTTCAAGCCCAATAAAGGGCTCTTACTTGCAATAAAGCCCAAGGTTTTATTTTGAACATTTGTTTAAAACAAAAAAAAACTACAATATACCTTTTTTTGTTATAACGGAATAGAATATATGTAATATGATTGAGGACAACTAACATATAGAATTTTTGTAGATATAGCTTTTTTTTCTTTATCTTGCTACTAATAAGATGAGAAATAGTATAAGATTAGGCATAATATACTTCACTTTCATAATTTTCATTGAAGAATAGTAATTTTAATTAGTAGAATATTCTTACTTTTTTTTCATTTCGTATTACTTTTAAACTAAATAAAAATTAGAAGTAAGTAAACCTAACCCATTGACTAATTAATAGATCAATTATTATGATATTGAAAATTGAGTTATATTCTGAAAGTGAACCTTTCGATCAATTGAAATCATTCAAATCATTTCATATTTGGTTGTTAATTGGATATTATGTCGAATGTTTTTTTCTTTCCAAATAAATGGATATTATTTTCCTTTATCTTTAAAAGCATAATTTGATTATGATGTACCAAACATTCTTACTATTAATGTACAATACATTTTATCCTGATCATTCTACCAGTGGAAAATAGATTGGAATTGAGATATCAAAAAAGATAAGAAAAGGTAAATGGGAAACAAAGGAACTGTTCATTTTTCATTATATCTAATATGGTATCCCTTTTTCTGAATAAAGGGAAAGAAGTGGATAGAGTTCTTTTCTCTAGCTCGTAGACCTAGAAAAATCTCTCTTGTTGTTCCTATTTATTCGTAGAACATAGAAATAATGTAGTAGTAAAAAACATAGAGATACATAAAGTATTTATAAATACTACTATGAGTAAGATTTAAGACATAATAATATTCAATAGAATTGATATTGTGAATAGTCTCGAAGAGCAAGGAGGAATAAAAGCTAACTTGCTTTTCTGGCATTCTGTTGATATATATTACATTCAAAAGATAATTTATAGGATAAGAAAAAGATAGAATAGAAACAACTTTGGGTTATCATGCATTTACTTATATTGTATTAGTTTAGTTTAACCGGATAAAATCTATGCTAATAAGGAATCTTTGAAACCCGATTTATTGAAAGGGATGATGGATGAAAAATTGTCCATAAATATTTTAAATATAAAACAATGTATACCATTTTATTCTATCAAATAGGGTGCTTGAAAAAGGTTGGAATTGTTGAATAGGAGGATTACTATGACTACAACCCTTGGAAAGTCTTATAAAGAGGAACAAACTTTATTTGATATTATGGATGATTGGTTACGCAAAAACCATTTTATTTTTGTGGGTTGGTCTGGTTTATTTCTTTTTCCTTGTGGTTATTTTGTGCTAGGTGGATGGTTTATGGGCACAACTTTTGTGACTGTTGGAATTATATTGAGATAATTTGTACTGAGAGGGGAGGGGTGAATCGGTACCTCTAAAACTTTTCTTGGTTAGCCCATTAACCCTTAGTTATCAATTTGTATTTTAACTTATCTATCTATTCATCTTTCTTTATGCATATGAAATCATATCATACATTCTTTTGATATGTAACAATAATAGAACCATTCATGAGATTAGATAACACATGACACAAGATATGATATCGCAGAAAACTCTTGTTAAGGAAGTAAAAACTGTGGTGGGGATTGTTACCCACAAACTTCACTATCTGCAGATAAGAAGAGCCGGTTAAGGCTTACAATTTGGTCACTTTTGATGACCTACCCTGTTAGGAGTATTACAGTGGAGACCTGTTAAGATCTACTTTGTTTGAAGCTTTAGCAACACTGTTAAGTGTGCACTCTGTTAAGAGATTTACAAAGGACAGTTAAGTCCACCTTCTGCAAAATGATTTTAGATGTGATGCACTTGTTAGAATGCAACTACATAGGTCTTTGATTTGATAGAATATGCAATCTTTAATTGCCGATAACAGATCCTATAAAGCTCCAAAAATACTATTAATCATCCTTTCATGATTGAGTATTACCTTTATCTGCTCGTCGGTTGCCTCTGTGTGTTCTTGATAACTGATGTATTATGTTTCTGATCTTTGCATGAATTCTGCCTTCTGCTCCTTAGATTCTCTTCGTGGCTATCAATAATAAGAATTCATGTACTCACAATTGAGTATGAACATCTATTTATACTAGCTTAGGTTCAATTCTTGATTCATGCATTCGCGAATTAACTCTAGATTCAAGATATACAACTTGATCTTGATCTGTAGTGAGATATGCTTTAGATCTGTTAGGATGTTTTAAAGCATTTACATAAAGCATGCATGACCATCTAATATGATTTAAAACAAAATAAAACTCTATAAATAGAATTACATTGCTTTAATCGACGTGTAAAACTCAGATCCACAATTTGCGGGTTCTTGATCTGTCTGTCATTTCTGATGGTCGATTTTCTTGATCATCGGTGTTCCTTCTTGAACTGGTCATCGGGTATGCCTTTTCTGTTTCTTTTGAGTTAGTTCTGAAAACTATGTTGCCGGTAATGCTTGTGGTCGCCGGTGATGCTTGTCACTTTTTTACTTAGCATTTTTCTCAAAATTCTTTATCCTGTCGGGTATGCTTGCATTTAACCGGTACTGCTCGTGGTTCGCCGGTGATGCTTGCTGTCTACCGGTAATGTTTTATGTCTTTGTTTTTCTTTGAGTATACTAATGGCAAAATAATGTCATCAATCTCCCCCTTTGACATTAGTATCAAAAACATGATATGTGAAACATACTGAGTGTATTAGTATGTACACCCGTGTATACTTCTTCCTTAGTCATTTGAATGACTTCCCCTATGTATATGTCAGTAAGTGTAAGTATATATATATATCCTTTATCTTTTATTTTTTCAACTGATATATGTATTATACATAACTATATACATTGCCTTTCCTCCTTTTTTGATTCTAAGGAAAAAGGTACTTACAACTTTTCGAAAAGGTGGGAATGTGAGGACTTGAATTCCTCCATCATCTTCTCCCATTTTTCCTTGAGCATTTCTAGAGCCATGTGCTCTAGTGAAATCCTTACATGAATATCATAGATGCTGTCTACTACAGACATCTTCGGGGTTTCTATTAGATTTATGGCTTCTGAAATATGTTGCTGAAGTATTGTGAGATTTGGTAAGATATGAGCTTGGAGTTCTGTGATCTCACCTCTGAATTGGGTCTCAGCATCCCATATTTCCTGCCTTAGCCTATTTGCCTCAATGATTGTGTCATGATGTGCCTTTATGCTATCGACATATGAGGTTAGGCTTTGTGCACTCTTAGTGACATTTGTATCAATTTTTGCAAGCTTGTCACTGTTCTCCTTTGCAAATTTGTCAAGTGTGCACATCTTCTGAACTAAGGTTCTTGCCTCAACAATCATTGGCTCCAGTTCATCACTAAGTTCAGAGAGCTTGACCTTGTTCACTGCCACTTCTTGGCTTATCTTATCAATTAACTTGAATTGATATTTCATTTCTGCTTGCTCTTCCATTGCTTGTCCTGCCTCTATATCTTGCTTTGTTATAGCGTCGGTGAGAACAACAATTTGTTCCTTAACTGAAGTATTTTCATCAATTTTCACTTTAGGAACCAGTTGGTGGAGTATCTCCTTAGCCTTTTCAAGTGCCATGTTTTCTCTATGTTCTTTGATCATTTTCTTTTGTATGGCTTTCCTTTGACAGAGTACTCCAAACTCTTGAAGTTTGTCACTGTCCAAAGTGGTAATGTCCCAATTTGGAACTTCAATGATTTAATCAAGTGCTACAGCCAATATGTCCTTTTTTATTATTTTCTTCTTCTTCTTCTTTGGCTGGTTGGCAGTGGCAGATTGACGTAATACCATTTTCAAGGCCTGTGATTGTGTAGATTTTGTTGGTGAGTGTATAGAGGTTGAGGTATCCTTTTGTACCTGTTCTGTAATCACCGACCGGTTTTGTGAAGACGTCTCCTCATGTTCCTTGGGTGTTTCAACAGATGAATCTTCCTTTTGTTTTAATTCCTCTTTTCTCTTTGCACTCTCATTCTTTTCTTGCTCTATAACCTTCTTTGAGGTATCCTCTATATTTTTCTCTACCTCTTGTTGTTGTTCCTTTGATGTATCTTTCTGCTTATCGGTGTCATCCTTCATTTTTGTGTCGGTATCCTTTGGAGTATTGGATGCACCTTGATTTTCATCTGTACCCATATCCTTGGGTATATCATCATCTTTCTTGGATGATTTGTCCTGGCTGGACTGTATATCGATAGCATCTATCAATATATGCATATTTGTAGGTGTATTGACAGTTGCAGTGTCAATAGCTTTGTCCTGTTCGTCGGTATTAACCCTTGTTGCAGTGATATCTTCATCTTTTTGCATATCAGCTGCAGGGTCTTTTCCTGTAATGGTGTCAACAATTTTGTCTAACCATGTATCATCATTCATATCTATATCTAAGTTACCTTTAATTGTGAGTTCCTCTTTGGCAACTTCTTCATCCTCCAAGTTAATGTGGATGGGGCTATCCAGTACTTGATCCTCTTTACCATCTGTTGGCCATTCCTCATCTATAACTTCAGTTTGTTTTTGGCCTGTGATCTGTACCTCTTCATTTTCCAACTTAATTGTTGAGTGAAATGTTGTTTTGATAGGTTCCTTTTCAGGACTGCTTTCCTCATCAGGTTTTAGTAGACCACTCCATATTTTGTGAGTGTCTTTCTCCAGTTCTATAAGTTTCTCTTGAAGAAATTTGTAAGCTCTCAGTTTAGGTGAGAATTTGTTTGTATATTTCTCCATTACTTCCTTGATTTCCTGTTTTGTTGAATCAGGAGGCATAAGAGAGACTCGTACTCTTTCTCTTATCCTCTTCTCCTCATGTAGTGCAAAAGTGAATCTAGCAGATATCTTATCCATAAGTTATTGTGGAACATCTTGTTTTGTGAAGCGTAGTGGGACATAATAATGTCTGCACATCTTAGCAATAAGTGCATCTTCAATCTTGTCTTGTTCTACTGTGTCCCATCTTAACCATTTCCTGATCTTTGGATGTCCAACTGATGCAGCTTCACAGATGTACTTACATATGCTATCAATGTCATCATATGGAGATGTAACCTTTGCTTTTTCTTTTGCAATTTTGACAGAGTCAGGTTCATCCATTGCTGTATCTTCTAATTCTTCATCTGTCTGAACATACTTTCTCCTCTTTGCAGGTGCCCTGGGTGGTGGTTTAACCTTTGTAGGTGCATCTTTCCTCTTGTATACCTTCCCTTTTACCATATGTGAAGGACTAGTATCCTTAGCAGTTTGGCTTCTTGTTCTAGACTTTTGGGTTGGAGGAGGAGGTGGTGAATCAGATTTCTCTTCTTCTGATTCTTGTTGCTCTGCTGTTTCACCAGTGGGAAGCTATTCCTCGGTGTCTTCCTCCTTACTTTGTTCTTCATCTTCTCCATTAGAAGATATGTTCAAGTTCTTCTTTATGTTTTTCACCATTCTCTTAAATTGCTTTACAACTTTCTTGACAACAAGTGTTGACTTAATTTTCTGTTTGGCTTCCTCATAAGTACCAAACCTCATTTGTTTGTTGTCAATGGTTTCATTCAATAATGCTTTTATTACTTCTATTGCTAACCCGGTTTTGATTTCATAATCAAGCTTTTCTAGCCAAAATTTCCTTGGGACTACTTCTTGAATGTAGGTGAAGTCAGTATCCACCATAAAACAAATGTCATCTTTGTATTCCTCAATTAGACTTTCAGGAATTCTACTCCTTGCTTGTAGCAATTCCTTAATTGCCTTAAAGTACTCATGCATAACATTGTCAAAATATGTGCCTAGTGTTTCAATGTATTCATTAATCTGCATGGTAATGGGTCTGCTGGTGTCCCATGTTACTTTTCCAATTGAAGGAAATTACTCTTCGAAGTAGAAGAATATACATAATATGAGGGAACCGAACTTACATGTGTTTGTCCATGAAGACCTTATGGTGCACATTTTCTCCTCAAATTGATGCAATAGGATCTCTGCAAGATCCATCTTCTTCCCCTGTATGATGATTTTGTAGGCTGTGCTCATTGTTGTGCTAGAGATACTGTTCATTTTGCTGGCTTGAAATATCTTATATCCAACTACGCAAGCACCAAATTTTAGCTCTGCGTCGGTGATAGTGTTTACCTTCAGTGCCCTCTTATCTGATTTAGCACCGATTAACTTTTCCACTTCTGCAAGAGAAGGATGTTTGTGAGCCTGAGGTTTGTCGGTTGTTGGATAGCCTATTACTACATGTATAACATCTTTTGTTATGGCCTTTGGTTTTTTCAACCAGAAAGCGTTATTATGTACTCTGCTTAGAACAATCTTAATCCACTCTGTCTTAAAAACCTTCAGGAAATGAAGTGCATTTGTTAGACCTTTCACTTCTAAGTGTTTATGTTCTTCATTTAGCTTGCCACCATCATCATAGAGTGTCGTATAGGCATTATCAAGGTCTAGATCTCCTATCTCTGATATCTTGCAATGTATATAGGACCTAACGTCCTTGACCAATATAACCCTAGCTTGGATTCGGGAGAATGCTCCAGAATCGTCTGGTTGAGAGTCTATCTTAGGATGTAACTTATATTTCAGTTCAGCACATGCCCCTCTTTTAACAAGGTTAAATGCTTTCTTCTTGTCGTCCTTAAGTTTCTCTACCCTAGATTTCGATGCCATCATTTTTGAGATTTTAGTGCTTTTCGTAAATCAAAATAGTGCTTATCGGTGAGTGAATGAACTTATTGGATGTCTGTGATCTCCTTCGAATCTGAATGCTTTGTGAATTCCTTCTACTGGGTCGCTTCTCAAACTGCACAAAAATCGCTCTGCTCAGCTCAAAAATTGCGGGTGCAAAAATGAGCTTACCCGTCGGGATTTTATACTTTTTGGTGCCCTAAGTTGTCATTAATGCTTACCAACTTCGTCAGTTTGTTAAGACTGCCTCCATCAATAAATACATTCATAACTCCTCCAGTGTCTTTGCAAAGCGTCGTGGTGGCTTAGCGGTGTTTGGAGACTTCACCGATGATCGTTGGTGATATTGCGACAACAACTTTTGTAGATTCAGTGTATACCGATACTCGTCAGGTTACACACAACTTGTGTAATGACCGATACATTCCGGTAAGTATTGCATGTCTTTTTTGTGTGTGTTCACCGATGCAGATTGTGCCTAATAACCGATGGTTGCTTTATAGTAGATTATCAAGTAACAATATATTGCATCTTTATTCATGCCTATATAACAATATGAACTATGTGTAATGGAACTGATGCATAATAAAACTTGTGATAATGCAGT
>MU227014.1:189887-211722 GCA_018584345.1 Thuja plicata
GTCTTTCTCATTCAGCCTGGTTTCCATAGTCTGTCTTTCATCAAGAAGTTTTCTTAGCTTTATCTTCGCCTCCTTATACTGCTCAAAGTTTATTTGCATCTGTAACTGCTCATTCTCAATAGTCATATCCAGTCTGAAATTATCCATTGCTCTGATCTTTTCTCTCAAGTCTTTAAGATTTTCAAGAGAGAGACTTAGCTCTGATACCAATTGTTGGAATTATATTGAGATAATTTGTACTTAGAGGGGAGGGGTGAATCAGTACCTCTAAAACTTTTCTTGGTTAGCCCATTAACCCTTAGTCATCAGTTTGTATTTTAACTTATCTATCTATTCATCTTTCTTTATGCATATGAAATCATATCATACATTCTTTTGATATGTAACAATAATAGAACCATTCATGAGATTAGATAACACATGACACAAAATATGATATCGCAGAAAACTCTTGTTAAGGAAGTAAAAACTGCGGTGGGGATTGTTACCCACAAACTTCACTATCTGCAGATAAGAAGAGTCGGTTAAGGCTTACAATTTGGTCACTTCTGATGACCTACCCTGTTAGGAGTATTACAGTGGAGACCTGTTAAGATCTACTTCGTTTGAAGCTTTAGCAACACTGTTAAGTGTGCACTCTAGTTAAGAGATTTACAAAGGATGGTTAAGTCCACCTTCTACAAAAGGATTTTAGATGTGATGCACTTGTTAGAATGCAACTACACAGGTCTTTGATCTGATGGAATATGCAATCTTCAATTGCTGATAATAGATCCTATAAAGCTCCAAAAATACTATTAATCATCCTTCCATGATTGAGTATTACCTTTATCTGCTCGTTGGTAGCCTCTGTGTGTTCTTGATAACTGATGTATTCTATTTCTGATCTTTGCATGAATTCTGCCTTCTACTCCTTAGATTCTCTTCATGGCTATCAATAATAAGAATTCATGTACTCACAATTGAGTATGAACATCTATTTATACTAGCTTAGGTTCAATTCTTGATTCATGCATTTGCGAATTAACTCTAGATTTAAGATATACAACTTGATCTTGATCTGTAGTTAGACATGCTTTAGATCCGTTAGGATGCTTTAAAGCATTCACATAAAGCATGCATGACCATCTAATATGATTTAAAACAAAATAAAACTCTATAAATAGAATTACATTGCTTTAATCGACGTGTAAAACTCAGATCTACAATTTGTGGGTTCTTGATCTATCTGTCGGTTCTGATGGTCAGTTTTCTTGATCGTCAGTGTTCCTTCTTGAACTGGTCGTCAGGTATGCCTTTTTCTATTTCTTTTGGGTTAGTTCTAAAAACTATGTCACCGGTAATGCTTGTGGTCGCTGGTGATGCTTGTGGTCGCCGGTGATGCTTGTCACATTTTTACTTAGCATTTTTCTCAAAATTCTTTGTCCTGTCAGGTATGCTTGCATTTCACTGGTACTGCTTGTGGTTCGCCGGTGATGCTTGCTGTCTACTGGTAATGCTTTTTGTCTTTGTTTTTCTCTGAGTATACTAATGGAAAAATAATGTCATTAGTGACTTTGTCGTATACTCGTGGATTGGCCAGTTCCTATTTGGAAGGTTGCAATTTTTTAACTGTTGTAATTTCTACACCTACTAATAGTTTGGCACATTTTTTTGTTGCTATTATGGGGTCCTGAAGAACAAGGAGATTTTACTAGTTGGTGTCAATTAGGTGGTCTATGGACTTTCGTTGCTCTTCATGGTGCTTTTCGTCTAATAGGCTTCATGTCACACCAATTTGAACTTGCTCAATCTGTGTAATTACGACCTTATAATGCAACTGCATTCTCTACTTTGATTGTTATTTTTGTTTCTGTACTCTTGATCTATCTATTGGGTCTGGTTGTTTTTTTGCGCCTAGTTTTGGCATATTAGCTATTTTCTGATTTATCCTCTCTTTTAATGTTTTCATAATTGGACCTTGAATCCATTTCATATGATGGGATTTATCAGAGTATTAGGTGTTGGTCTGCTATGTTCTATTCATGGTGTTACGATAGAAAATACTTTATTTGAAGACAGTGATGGTGCAAACACATTTTGTGATTTTAACCCAACTCAAGCGGAAGAGACTTATTCTATGGAACTATTTCTGGTCCCAAATTTGTGGGGTTTCTTATTCCAATACACATTGGTTACATTTCTACATGTTATTTGTGTCAGTGACCAGTTTATGGATGAGTGTCATTGGATTAGTTAGCCTAGCTCTAAACTTACGTGCTTATTATTTTGTTTCCCAGGAGATTCATGAAACAGACGATCTTAAATTTGAGAATTTATACAATGAAGGTATTCATGCTTGGATGGCGGCTCAGTATTAGCCTCATGAAAACCTTATATTCCTTGAGGAGGTTCTACCCCATGGAAATGCTCTTTAATGGAACTCTAACTTTAGTTGGTCGTGACCAAGAAACGAATGGTTTCACTTGGTGGGCTGGTAATGCTCGACTTATTAATTTGTCAAGCAAATTACTTGGGGCTCCTGTGGCTCATGTCAGATTAATTATATTTTGTGCTGGAGTAATGAATCTATTTTCAAGAAGTGGCTCATTTTGTACCGGAAAAACCTATGTATGAACAAGGATTGATTTCACTTCCCCATCTAGCTACTCTAGGATGGGGAGTCGGTCCTGGTGGGGAAATTGTGGACACTTTTCCCTATTTTGTATTCAGGATATTTCACTTAATTTCTTCTACATTTTTAGGCTTCGGTGGTATTTATCATGCACTAATTGGACCCAAAACTTTAGAAGAATCTTTTCCATTTTCTGGTTATGTATGGAAAGATAGGAAGAAAATGACCAGAATTTTAGGTATTCACTTAATCTTGATAGGTGTTGGTGCTTTTCTCCTAGTGTTTAAGGCTTTAGATTTTGGTGGCATATATGATACCTGGGCTCCCAACGGTGGAGATATAAGAAAAATTACAAACCTTATGCTTAACCCAAGTACTATAACTTGTTATTTACTCAAATCCCCTTTTGGAGGGGAGGGATGGATTGTTAGTGTGTACAATCTAGAAGATCTAATTAGAGGACATGTGTGGTTAGGTTCCATTTGTATCTTCGATGGTTACTGGCACATCTTAACAAAATATTCTGTGTGGGCTCTTCGTGCATTTGTATGTATCGGAGAAGCTTACTTATCTTATAGTTTAGCAAATATCCCTGTCTTTGGTTCCATTGCTTGTTGTTTAGTTTGATTTAACAATATAACTTATACTGGTGAATTTTATGGACCTACCATCCTAGAGGCCTCTCAAGCACAAGAATTCACTTTTCTAGCTATAGACCAATGTCTTGGAGCTAGCGTTGGGTCTGGCCAAGGGCTAACTGGTTTAGGTAAATATCATATGCGTTCTTCTACTGGAGAAATTATTTTTTTGGGGAAACAATGTATTTTTGGGAACTTTGTGCTCCTTGGTTGCAACCTCTAAGAGGTCCTGATAGTTTGGACCTGAGTAAGAACGATGATCAACATAATATATGACTCATGCTCATTTAGGGTCTTTAAATTCTATGGGTAGTGTAGCTACCGAGATTAATGTGGTCAAATATGTCTCACCTCAAAGTTGGTTATCCACCTCTCATTTTGCTCTAGGATTTTTCTTTTTTTTAGGTCATTTGTGGCATGCAGGAAGAGCTCGTGCAACAGCTATAGGATTTGAGAAAGGAATTGATCGTAATTTTGAACCTGTTCTTTCCATCCCTCTTAATTAAACCATAGATAAAACTAGATAAATATCTAATTTATTTTTAAATATAAAAAGGCAAGATAGTTATATCCTTTGCTATTATTCTTCCCACTGCATCCTTGCTGCTCTACTTTATATATCCTAGCATTTTTTTGGTATTGAACTAAATTCTATCTATGATTTTTGTTTTTTGTAAGTTAGGTTTAGTTATTCGATGAACAAAAGGAGAGAGAGCGATTTGAACCAATGATAATTTTTAACAAAACTAGTTTTCAAGACCAGAGCCATCAACCACTTGGCCATCTCTCTCGAATTAGCATAACTCATTTTTATCCCAAAAAATAATATTTGTCTATATGCTTAATATTTTTATATATGTAGATGTAGATGTATCTGTATATGCACATGTGCACACTTGTGTGTGTGTGTGTGTGTGACTGTAACATAAGAAATGACAAACCAAATGTTGAGGTGTGTGTAGAGATGGCTCACCAAATCTTAGGGGGATTTTGGTTGTGTGTAGATACCCAATGTTACATTAGGAATGCCTCCAAAGACTTCACCCTCAAACCAAAATCAGATTATCAAAGCCCAAATAAAATGTAGGTATTCTAATGCTAGGTCTAGACTTTAAGATGGAGTATGAAGATGAATTCCTTTATTGTTTTTTATTGAGGTAAAAATAGGCTTTGAAGGGGACCCTAAAACCCTTTACAAACTAGGAAAAGTATGAGAATTACAAGCATCAAGAAGCAACAACTGCATTAAGGAAATGGAAGAAGCAAAAGAGGACACACCCCAAGATAAAAAGTCAAAGGACCTTCCTCAAAACAGAGCAAAAACCTGCCAGCAAACTATCCAACAAACAGACGTAAAAAAACTCCCAGCACAACAGATTAGTCTAGTATTTTGAGGAAATCCCCAGAGTCCACTAGCAGGGCCTGAATCTTCTGGATAGACTCTTTTAGGCTCATCAGATCTTTAGGCTAAGCTCCCATTTTCTTCTTTGTGCTTGCTCTGGTTCTGGACCCGGGACCAGAAATCTTCTCATCATACTTAACTGCAACATCATCAATATTAATAGAATTTTTATCCATAATGTTACCTTCTAGCATGGCATACAATGCATTAAGGTTAGTCACAGTGGATTTCATACCCTCTTTGCTGAGGGTCAAGAGCTTCCTGAGCAGTTGTTCATTGCTAATAGCTCTGTTGAGGATGAGGTGAGCTTATCTTCTATGATGCTAGTAATATTCTCATTGAGCGAGCTAGAACTCTCAAAATCCTCATTAAAAATATTATTACCTTTGCCACTATACATAGTAGCATCAGTCCTCCTTTTGTCCATCATCTCTTTGAGCACATCATGCCTTGCATCCAGAGCTTTGTACTTGATGCTCAAATCTTGGATTTCATGAAATGCCCATTTGTCGAGGTTGAACGCCAACACAACTCTACTTCTTTCCACATTCAAAACACTCATATTAGTGACTCTCTTTGTGTTAAAATCTTGTTCCTTTAGAGATGTAGCCTCACCATCTTTCTGAGTCTCTGCACTTTTACCCTTATCAGTGTTATCCTCCATAGTCAGGTTCACATAGGGAGTATTGGGATGTTTCTCAACCTCTCATCTAGCATTCGAGTACATAGTATTAGACAAAATATCCAAGGGATTAGTTCCCTTTTCCTTGCCAGCATTGATCTCCATGCCCATCTCACCAATTTCTCCATAGTCAGCATCAATCCCTTCTTTAGTCTCCCTATCGATGTTCTCATTTTCAGCATTCACCTTATCATTACCATCACTGATATCCTCCTAGGTGTCCTTTTGAATTTGCTCCAGCACATTAAGAGTGTTTATAGACTCCTTATGTGTCTCCTATTGGATGTCATTCAAAGTATCATCACTAGCTCTTTTAATAATTGTCTCAGAACAAATATCGCCAAACCCTTTCAGAGTGGCAGGGAAAGTGTCCTGGAGATGCATATCATACTCCTCATTGTTCTCAGCCATGAGAGTATCTTCCTTATCAAGAGTCTCCTTGTTGTTGGGCTCAATTTTATCTGTAATTTCATCCTCAAAAAACTCCTCATCCTTTTCTTCATCAGATTCCATACCCTCAACCTCGTCAAAGATAGACATGGAGGCAACATCCTTACCAGGAGGTGTCTTTCTAGACTTCTTATTGGGTAATGGGCTCACCTTCTTTCCTGGAGTATTCCCCACACTCTTTATATTTTTTCTTACCAACTTGTTTAGGCACAAATTTTGGAATCTTATCTCTAGCATACTCAGTGATAAGCAAAATCAGACCTTCATGGAGGACAGGAGAGTCGGTCTTGATTCTATTGTCCATAATGCTCTGATTCAAGGAACTCAACAAGAAATAGGAGAAAGAAACCCTAGTATTGTGACGAAAATGATTAACAAGAACAAAATGGAAATTATAAACCCTAGAGTATCTTCCATCTAAGCTTAAATACTCCATGATAGCCTTCAAGACTTTACCCCAGAGGAGCTTAATGTTTCTGACATTAACATAGTCAACATTTCCCTTAACTAGCATTGCCCTCTCTTCATCAATTTTAAGGAAAAACTTAAAATCCTTATTACCAGTTTTCCTATCTTTGAAACAATTCATGCCATCTAGCGAAAGACCTGTAATCTCAACTATAAGGTCCAGAGTTAGATGAAAATAATTACCCACAATATTCACAACCCCATTATCCCATCCATAAGCAAGCTCCATGGTAATATCTTTATTGTTGCCATGAAAATGTTTCAGATACTTCCCGAGGCCACCCTTCTTAAGTTTCCTCCAAACTTCATTTTCTTGCACCCATTTGCACTCGTCTAGATCCTCACGCTTTAGATCCCTTCCCATATCTTCCTTCATATGCCTAAGCTTCAGAATACCCTTACAATTCTTGAACACAACCAAGTTGATAGCAGAGCTTCTCAAAATAGGCACAAAAAGCTCAAAATGAACAAGCACTATCTTAAACACCCATAAAACATGTGTTAAGATACAAGTATTAATGGAAATGCACTCTGCCTTCCACTTAACACCATCTATACTTAAAATCTATCTCAAATCATTCATAATCATCATTACTTCAAATGGTTCCCTCCTTTTGGTTAATCTTGTCATAATAAATGAACTTATTAATATTATCATTGTATTGTTTGTGCCAAACCACTTGCGGGTGATGTCATCTTTAACCTTAAGGTTAGCTAACCCATCCACAACCATATTAGTTTTGTGACAATAATGGGTTATATAGACCTTATCAAATTTAAGGGCTATGACTTTAATTTTGTCTATTATATGCTCTATAGTACATGATGGTTGACTTAACCCTTTAATATTTTTAATGATATAGAGAGAGTCTCCTTCTAGACACAAGTTCTTATAGCCCACTTCTTCAGCCATCATGATAGTGTTGAGAGCCACCATAGCTTCAACTCTATGATTAGATTACACTCCCAAAGGAAAAGAAACAACACCGATACATAATTACCAACCCAGTCTTTGATGATACCACCTCTGCCAGCCTATCCGAGGTTTCCCTTAGCAGCCCCATCAAAGTTAGCTTTGCACTAGCCATGCAGAGGGGAAGACCATTGGGCACCATCTCTAGGATGACATATTTTTGTAGTTGTAGAGTTAAACTATCATTTTATGATGTTATCAATATCCTGAAGAGAAGATCGTAGATTAGGATTGTTTTTTATCATAACAGTGAAGTTCTCCTCCACCCCTCTGCAAATTTGATTGCCAACCACTTCGTCTTTAGCATATTTCTCCTAGAACACTCTATTGTTTCTCTCCTTCCAAATGCACTAGCTAAAATGGGGTAGAAGAAGATTCCAGAAGTGTAGCTAGCAAGTTCGGAAAAGGGAAGCTCCATTGGGTAATAGAGTCCTTCTATAAGAGAGGGAAGAACCAGCAGAGATTCCATATTCTAAAAATTATCTCCCAAACCATACGGGAGTAAGAATAATGCAACATGATGTGATCACAAGATTCAACATCCTCCATACAAAGAAAACATCTATTAGGCAAATAGAATCCCCTTTTACAAAGATTATCTAAACTCATAGGTTTATTATGGGCTAAAAGCCAGAAAAAGAAATTTATCTTAGGGGTGAGAAATTTATACCAAACCTTTGAGAAAAGAGGTCTAACCTCCCCCAAGCTAAGAATATCACAAGTCAAGGCCACAAAGTAAATACCATTTGGTTTAGGCGCCCAGATAAGTTTGTCATCATTGTTTTCATTGACAAACTAGGTTTGCAGCATTAGATGAAGGGGTGAGAGCTTACTGTCTATTTCTCCCAAGTTGATCCACTTATTTTCTCTCCAATAGTCATTGAATTTATCCCTAATAGTTTCTTTACATCTACCAATAATTTGGTTCCAGTCTTGTTTTCTTGAGAGAGGGTCCATTTGAAGCTAGCAATCCTCCCAGAAGTCAATTTTCCTACCATTTCCCAGTTTCCATCTAGCACCTTTAGTAATCAAGTCCTTAGCATAGCATATATTGTTCCATATATAGGATCCTTGGACATCCTCTCTTGAAAGAATAAAGTCTTCCAGATTAGGATGGTTAAACATGTATTTGTTTCTGACAATCAGGTTTCCACTCTTTTCTATCCCCAAAGATACGCCAAATTTGTTTAGCAAGAAGGGCTTTGTTGAAGTTTTTTATAGTTCTCAGACCCAGTCCTCCTAAATTTTTTGGCTTACAAACCATTCCCAAGCTACTAAAATTAGTCATTTCTTATCTTCCACCCTCGACCACAAAAATCTTTTTTGAATTCTTTCATTCAGCATTGCAACTTTGTGGGGTATCTTAAAAAGATTCATCATGTAAACATGAAGGTTTGGCAAAGTAGATTTTAGCAATTGAACTTTCCAAGCATGACTTAAAAGGACCCCCTTCTATCGGGCTAAATTTTTATTGATTCTCTCAATGATTGAATTCTAGAACGCCTCAGGGGGTTTAGAGCTCAACGACAATCCTAGGTAAGATGAGGGTAGGGTCCCAACACTACAACCCAAAATTTTAAAAATCTTGCTTTGTCTCTCCTCCAGGGTATTAATAAAGAATATAGAGCTCTTGTCCTAGTTAATAATCTTGCTAGACGTAGAAGTGTAAGTGGTAAGAGCTGATTTCAATTTTCTAGCCTCCTTGACAGTTGTTGCCCCCATAATGAGAGTATCATCCACAAATTGTTCATGGGAAAAAAATATTCTAGCAGAAGAGGGTTGGAGTCCAAAGACCAACCCTTCTCAAACCATATTACTAATGTATCTTCCCAGGCATTCAACCAGAATAATAAAAAGAACAAGTGAAATAGGGTCACCTTGTCTAATACCTATAGAAGGTCTAAAGAAATTGGAAAATCCCTCATTAATGATAATAGAAGAGGAGATAGTAGAAACCAATTGCATTATAAGTTTGATAACTCCCTTATCAAAGCAAAGGGATTCAAGAACATTATGCAAAAACTTCCAGTCCACTCTGTCATAGGCTTTGGAGAGGTCCATCTTCATTAGGAATCTTTTTTTATTAACAGCTTCCAAAGAATGAATATTTTCATGCACAACAATGATGGAATCCAAGATTTGTCTGTCAGGAACAAACCCATTCTGCTGGGGGGAAACGATCGAAGGGAGGATATTCAAAATTCTCAGGGTTAACACTTTGGAGATGATTTTATACAAGGAGCTACAGAGACTAATGGGTCTAAAAGCATCAACATAATCAACTCCTGACTTCTTAGGGATCAACACTAGGAAAGTAGCATTAAGTTCCCTTAGGAGGGTTTTGGTACCAAAAAACTCTTTTTCCGCAACATTCAAATCTTTCCCCACAATCTCCCAGTAATGCTGAAAGAATGATGCAGTTAAGGATGGAGGATCCAATGAAGGATTGTCCAAACTTGCAGCCAATAACCATAACATCGGAAACAACCAGATACACACAAATATAATTAACACTCAACTTTCTATTATCATAGATAATTGATTACATTCAACATGTTGGGCTGTAAGGCCTTCCCGGTTACTACCAAATACAAAGATAGAACTCAAGATCTACTATAGATCTTCTACAAGACATACGATTCATGATCCAGATTCTCAGATCTAACACTTTGATATGCTCCCCTAATTTGATGCCCTAAGCTAAGAACAAAATACAACTTAAATACAAAAGGCAACCAACAAGTTGGCCTACAATAAAAAAACATTGGAGAAACCCCCTGACCCATATTTAGGTTCACACAATCCCTAATGAGAGACCCCACATTAATTATGCCATGAAAATTAAATGCAGAAGTCAGCCAGATCAGGATAAACGACTCAGGAAGAGATCACCAAGCAACAACAACCACTTGGTAAAAGCATACCCGAGCAACATAAACCAACTTGATAAAAGAATACCTGAGCAACAAAAACCAACATACACTGAAACCCATCTGTAAAGCAAGATAGAAAGAGTACCCGAGCAACAGGGTAACTGAGCACTTCATCGAGCAGTCTCCAAACAAGCTAAAGAAAAAAAGCAAACATATTTTTGTTTGATACATGATTGCCAAGGATCCTAGGATGCTCCTACATCAAACACCCCAGGTAAAGAAGGTGTTCCCATAAAGGAAATCATGAACATCTTAAGGGAATCAAAACATGTATTCCATACATGTTCTTAACCTGTATCTCCTCTTGCCCTTCATTCCATGTTGTCTTGACTCTGTCCATTTTCCCATTCAAAAAATTCATCAGTCTGGAACTTTTCTCATATCTTCTACCTGCAAATAACAGTAGTTGACACTAATCATCCTCAGTAATTTTGATACTATCAGTGTTTTGATGAGCCACATTCTCATTTGACTGACTGATCAACTTGGCATCATCTGCATCTCTTTGTGTCACTAGTGTCAACATCTACTGCACTATCTCAGCCAAAAATGTCATTTGTTTCTTAATCTCTATAAGTTCCTCAGAGGTTTGATTCTCTTATCCCTTCGATTTCTCCTTCCTTTCACCCATAGGTTTATCAATTCTCTTTTCCTCATGTTTGTCACTATCATTCAGACAACATCTGATAACTCCACATCCCTTAGTCCCTGCTTCCTGCAAAGGTAGAAGTTTATGCTTGGATCCATCGCACCTCACCACATAGGTATTTGCACGACCATAAAACATAACATGTATATCATATTGCCAAGGTCTATCGAGCAACAGGTGACAAGCATCCATAGGCAACACATCACATAATATCTCATCAAAATAAGATCCAATCTTAAAATTAAAAAGGCATTGCTCCTCAACCCTAACCTTAGAAACATCTTGTATCTAACTAATCTGATAAGGATTATGATGTTTTCTTCTTCCCAAATTTAAATTACTAACCATCTCTTCTTAAACAAAGTTCTCAGAACTACCACCATCAATTATGACATTACATACCTTATCCTTGCACTTACATCTGGTTCTGAACAAATTTCTTCTCTGTACTAGTTCATTCATACACGAAGCCAGCCTTCTAGTGATCATAACTTCACCTTCTTCTATAGCATTTACTTAGATTTCCTCGGTCTTCAGGGTGGAGTTCTTTTGAGGACATGACCAGGCCCTATGTCCCTTCTCACCACACTAAAAACAAGTACAACTGAAATCACTTCTTCCTCTTCTTCCATACCCATGATTGTAATCCTTAGTGGTTTGACTACTACTAGATCCTAGCTAGGTCTTCTTAGGATTATACACCACCTTACTCTTAATAGTTGTGTCACTAGTCTTACCACCTCAGTTTCTGTTATTTTGTCTGCTCTCAAACCTCTTGTTCAGCTTCTCCTCAATCTTCAAAGCATCTCCTATGGTTTTCATCTGAATAGTAAGTAACTCTTCCTAAATACTAGGTCTCAAGCCATAGATATACCTAGCAAATTTCTCCTTGTCAACTTCCGAATGTCCAGTCCTAATCAGGATCCGATAAAACTCCTCGGTGTACTCTTGCACTGATTTGTTTTCCTACCTCAAACCTTGCATCTTCTTGAATATCTCCAATTCATAATCCACTAGAATGAATTGCTTCTTCAAATTTTCAACCATTTCTCTCCATTTGATGATCTTGTTGCTACCTCTCCAACTTATTTCCAATTGAACTTCTCTCCACCATATGTTTGCATGACCTTTTAGTGATGTAGCACTAGTTTTTCTTATCCCTAATTTCCCCTAGGGACTCCTAGGTCACTCCATTGACCCAATAGGGTTCTTTATCTAACCCTATTCTCCTTAGGACTCTTCTCACAAGATCCTACTTGTTGAACTAGTGAAACACCAACAATGTAAAACACAAACTCACCATAGCTCTTCAAAAGACTCTTCCTAGCCTTTCTTGCTCCATCTTCCCAAGATGCTCCAACTGATCCAAATTGACCAATTCTCAATCC
Organism: Thuja plicata; assembly: GCA_018584345.1. Classification (NCBI taxonomy): domain Eukaryota; kingdom Viridiplantae; phylum Streptophyta; class Pinopsida; order Cupressales; family Cupressaceae; genus Thuja; species Thuja plicata. Next base: position 202,085 of record MU227014.1, read on the forward strand.
ATAGAGAGGGATAGGGTCTTGAAGTTTTTGTTAGGATCCTTTCCACCACCTGTAACCACACTTTTCTTTGAAACCCTAATCAAGTTCCAAGAATCACATCAATTGCTTCCCAAATAGGGCTACAAGAAATTAGCCCTAATTAGGCACCTTTTCTATATTAAATCACAAAAAGTCTTAACAAGTGTCCAAAAAAGTTTAGTATCCAGATACCCTTTATCAAGACACTAGAGATTTTCTATGTCTAGGGTTTCCAAGCTGTCTGTACAACTCTGCCTATAATCAAGGCTAAAATTAAGGGTTTTGAGGCTTTCAAAACCAATCTGATAGAAACTTCATTCTATACACCAATCTACATTCACCAAACCTTCCAATGTAAATTGGGACTTCACAACACATTACCCTACCCCCCCTCCAAGCTTTGATTGAAGCAATGATTTCTTTCAATCCACCAAATAAGCTCTGCAACTACTGATGACCTCTAGCCATGCATCACTGGCTCACTTAGGGCATCATCTTAAAAATTACTTCCATGATTTCTTGGGCCCCTCCTTCACTTTACATATATTAAATGGAGTCACAATCCATTTGCAGACAGTGCCTAATTCAAACCAGCGACTGGACAAAAACTAAAAGATTTTGCAAAAGTAGTAAAAACTATTCAATCTATCAAACTACCACCACAAAAATTATTGTATCCACCTACATTATTCAAATCAATGCTTACAAAAGTTGATTCAATCCATTAAACAATCCGATCTTCACAAAACACACAAACTGCAACTGTATTCCAAATTCACAATCTGTACACAAAATGATTTCCACATGCCAACCCTTCCAGAAGCTCAAGGATAGCCTTATGTAGTTTACCAAGGCACTACAAAGTTTGTTTCATACATTTATGGAACCAATACCATCGAAGTTGCATTCTTGCAACAAATGTTGTCAATGACAACATTGACAACTTTTACAACTTTTTGAATAAGTTCTCCAAACTTGGTCTAACCTTGTCCAAACTTGTCCAAACCACTAGTTAGGATGTAATAACATACAATGGGACCTCTAGTCCCTTGTTTGACTCATTTGGAATCAAAATACCAAAAACACCCTATTGGACCTAAATGGACACAAAAGTCTCTAAAGACCTATTAAGGTATCCTATCCTCTCCTAACACTTTACTCAAACAAAAATAAGATGTACATTTCCTCTTATTATCCTAGTGGTCTGGCTAGAATCACTACAAGCCAAAACATTCAAGAATCCCTAGGTACATTTCCTCTTCTAGCCTACCTATGTGCTCCTGCATGATTTAGCTTTGTCTTTGCAAATCGAACTCTATCATGATCTTCCACTTCTTCATACTCAAAGTATTCATCCATCTCATTAGTCCAATTGATCAACTCTTCTAGCCTAAGGCTTCCAGAAAATGTAGAAACTTCAATCTTAGGTCTTTTCCCAATTTTAGACATAGCTCTTAGAAATCTATCCTCCTCTGGATCTTTGACATCTTCTTCAGGTTCTTCAAAATGATCTTCTTCATCAGACTCTTCACCATTATTTCAGTTTTCTCTAGAGACATTCTTTCTTTGTAACTCCTCTCACAAATCTTGCACTTGCTTCTGCAAAGCTCAAAAATATTCAAGATTGAATTCCTCCTTAGGTTCTTCCTTTGTGATCTCGCAAGTTTTCTTCAGAGGCATCTTCACTCCACAAATATCCAACAATTTGAAATCTAACTCCTTCTCCAGTGATTGAAACTTTGCTCTGATACCACCTGATGCAGTCAAGGATGGAGGATCCAACAAAGTATTGTCCAAACTTTCAGCCAATAACCATAATAGCGGAAACAATTAGATACATAGAGATATAATTAACATTCAGCTTTCTATTATCATAGATGATCGATTACATTCAACACGTCGAGGTGTAAGGCCTTCCCGGTTACGACCAAATACAAAGATAGAACTCAAGATCTACTATAGATATTCTATAAGACATACCATTCACGATCCAGATTCTCAAATCCAACACTTCGATTTGCTCCCCTAATCTGATGCCCTAAGATAAGAACAAAATACAACTTAAATACAAAAGGAAACCAATAGGTTGACCTAAAATAACAAACATTGGAGAAACCCCCCGACCCAAATTTAGGTCCACACAATCCCCAATGAGAGACCCCACATTAATTATGCCACATAAAGTAAATGCATAAGTTGTCCAAATTAGGATAAACAACTTGGGAATAGATCACCAAGCAACAACAACCACTCGGTAAAAGCATACCCGAGAACAGAAACCAACTCGGGAAAAGCATACTCGAGCAACATAAACCAACATACACCAAAACCCATCAGTAAAGAAAGATAGAAAGAGTACCCGAGTAACAGGGTAACTGAGCACTTCACCGAGCAGTCTCCAAACAAGCTAAAGAACAAAAGCAAACATAATTTTTTTTGATACAAGATTGCCAAGGATCCTAGGATGCTCCTGCATCAAAGAAAAGCATTGGAAATCCATAAGGGCCAAGAGATTTCTCACCCTTAAAGGAAAACATAACATTATTTATTTCCTTATCAGACAGAATATCTTGAAGCCTCATATTAGTATCTTGATCAATTAGCGAGGGCATAGCAGACAAAATTTTGTCCTAGTCAGAGGAAACCAAGTTAGGGTCTTTGGTTAAAAGTGTAGCAAAATAACTAAGCATTTATTTTCTAATATCTTCCTCCTTCACTAGATTTTTTCCACTGCAATTAAGATATGAGATTCTATTAGCCGCCTTATGCTTCATGGTAGTCATATGGAAGAATCTAGTATTTTTGTCCCCTTCCTTAAGCCAAAGAGCTCTAGATCTCTGTCTCCAGAAAGTTTCCTCCTTAGATATAATATTATGATACTGCGCCAACAAATTATTTTCAAGACATCTAAGATCCTCAGAAAGACCCTTAGATTGGATATGGTCTTGAATGTCCTTAATATCAATTCGAATAGTACTTTTGGATTGGAATATGTCACCAAATACCTCTTTGTTTCGAGACTTAATTTTTCTTTTAATTGCATACAATTTCTTCGCAACTTTGTACATAGCCCCCCATCCACAATGCAATTCCACCATTCACAAATACTTTACTTTAAGTTGGGATGAGTAATCCATATTTTTTAAAAGCAAAAAGGGGAGTTTCTCTTTCCATTTAGAGGGTTAGCATAAAAATGAATTTCTTTATTGTTAAGATGTCTATGATATGTAAATTGATATGCAAGATTATGAAAGGAATGCAAATTATGATAAATGAAATGATTACTAATTGCATATGATATCATATCTGATGTAAAAATGGAAATTTGAGATGAAAGGAAGAAGAATGGACTCACCTTGAAAGCTAGAAGAGGAGGAACAAACTTCAAATCTGGAAATGACTGCCTGAAAACTCCCGAAACCAAAAGTTGTTCTGGATCTCGAACTCTGAGACCTGTGTTTTATGACTGTGAAATTTGCAAACCCTTAGGATAGTGCTGGCCCAATTTAGCATTATCCAAGAAATTTGGCCTTGTCTTGGAGGCACAAAAGTGGATGGAATTTGTAGCACACATGTCATTGCTTTTGTGTCTCTAGAAATCTGGATCTCAAACCTGAAAACATGTTCTTGCACACAAGGAAAAGGGGGAAAAGGTTGATGGAAAGGGCTTGCCTTGTTCAAGCCCCCCATATAGGAATCAACCTAGAAATGAAACAAGGAAATTGCATTAACAAGATAAAATTTAGATTTACCTTACATGCAAAACCCTCATGAATGGATGTAGAAATCAGTCAAGTCCATAGGGATGCTTATATGCTTGGAAGATGTTGTGGAATCAAGGATGCCTTCACAAATGCAATGGATCTATACTTTCCAATCCTATATCTTCAATGAATGTATGCTTTAAATCATGGATGTAGAAGAGGAATTAATCTTCTTTCTTGCTTGAGAATTCCTCCACTAGGCCACCCTGAGAAAGAAACTTTCATCAAGAAGAGAAGATTGCCTTTGTATGAATGGAAGAAGACTTGGAGATATTTAATGGATGCTTTCCTTCAAACATTGAATCCACCACCACCTTAATTGCATAACTTAAATGTTGGAATGCTTGATCTTGAAAGATATTTTTTCTCTTGAAATTGAATTTCTTGCATAAAGATAGTGATAGTTTGCATTAAAAATGGATGTCAAAATGAGAGGAGAACACTCCCTTTATACTCATTTAGAGATTCAAATTTAACAGGCTGACCATACTGAGATTGGGGAATAAAACACCCCTGCATTGGGCCCAGAGCCCACTTAAAAATAACCCCGAAGGACAAGGCTGACTTGGGTCAGCCTTGTGCCAGAGGGGTTAATTTCAAAGTAATTTTGGGACTCGGTTAGTGTATAAAGTCTCAGGGAAAAAACATGAAAGATGCGGGAAATCAATAATAAAGACCTTTGGATCTAGGAATCACCAAAATGGGGTCTATTAGGTCTTTAAAAATATCCAATTAATGAGTGAAAACTTTTTAGGATGATACATTTAGCCCCCAGTTTAGAGGGGGTATGAGACAAGCTCATGCTCATGGTAAAGTAGATCAAATGCATAAAATGATCTCATCAAGGTTAAGGAGATGAAGAAACATCAAGCCCCCAAGTGACTTAAGTCCTCATCAAAATCAAAACCAAAATGTGTGTGTGTGTGTGTGTGTGTGTGTGTGTGTGAGAGAGAGAGAGAGAGAGAGAGAGAGAGAGAGAGAGAGAGAGAGAGAGAGAGAGAGTCTATCTTATTGTGAACCACACAAGGAAAGCACTGCAAAAGATGGAATTGAATAGTCTACCAAGTTGTGTTATGCTAGTTCAATCCATTGAAAAGGATCAATCCTTAAAGGAAATTTGTTCCAATAATGGATCCAAAATGATCAATCCTAAGAAGAGACATGCTTCCTTAAGGATCAAAGAGGGTGGTCAGTCATAGGACCAAATGTTTGTGGTCAGTCTAGGGACCAAATGTGTGTGGTCAGTCTAAGGACCAAGTGTGTGCAATGGGGATCAGGTTGAGGATCCACTAAAAAATAACCTCAAATCTCTGTGTGTGTGTGTGGGCACGCACACACATGCAAAATGTGAGTGAAGTGTATGCCCCCACGTTAAACCCATTGGAAATGCCTTAACGGGAGAAATTTCTTTAATGAAGTGTACATGCAACCATAAGAAATGGTTCCACTATGAAATAACCCCAATAAAGGAAAAATAAAGGGAAATGAGCACATGACAAAAGAGAACATGAAAAGGGATCTACATACTTTGGGGTCAGTAGGTCATATGATAACTCATGTAAATTAGAATTATGTCAAAATGGACTGACATCATCCCCCAAAAGAAGTAGAGTCTAATGTACATGAGGAGATAGTAAAGCGTATCGCATGTCCCCATCTTGATCTATATTGTTTGGGTAAGGTGGGAAACATGCAAGAGGAGAAACATCAAGCATAGTAGATGGAACAATAGTCAGTTCCAAACAAGGACATTTTTGTGGAGAGAGGTCACTTTTTTCATTACTAGGAGTGATAGATAATTATTATGAAATCATAGTTGGTAAATGAGAATCAATATCAATATCCTCATACATGTCATCAGAATCACTAGCATGAATATCATTGTTAGCATCAAGAACATCACCATCAAGAGATCTTCTTAATCTGGATTAATTGTAATAGAATCTAAGATACAAATAACATTGTCAAGTTTGTTCTTTTTAATTTTGTTTAAATTCACTTCCTCCATGGGCTCAGACATGGGTTGGTCAAAGAGAAGTGAAACATTAGGTGAAGCAATGTGTTCAAAAGCATGTCAGTGGGCTTTAGAAATATGTTTGCGGTGATGATCGAGAGCATGACAGTTACATTTGGTCTTGCTATAAATTTGGGTTGGGATAGGATCAATCAACACCGGGTCCTTTTCTTCTTTATGAGGCAGAACTGAAGGAACCACTCTAGGTTGGGAGATAGGTTGATAACTATTTTTATAAGCAATAGGAAGATGTGGTATAGGTGGTGTAGGAAGAAGTCCACATCTAGGGAAAATAGGTAGAACATCCTTAGGTTTGATAAGTTCATAAATCTTTTGAACTTTGTAGGCTTGGTATGATCTAAAGAGATTATCAGGACGAGTTTGAGTTGGTTGAGGCATAGAAGACCAAAAGAAATCAAGGTCAAAAGAGTCTCGAGACACATAAGATTGATAAATACTATGGTTAACAATCATAATTTATCCATTAAGAGGAAATTCAACACATTTATGAATAGGAGAAGCCACGACATGCATGGAGGTAAGCCAAGGAAGACCAAGTTTGACTTGAAATTGTTCAAAAGTTGGGATGACAATGAAGGTAACATCTAAAGTTTTACTACCAACTTCAACAGTGAAAGTAATGGGACCATGTGAAGGATAAAGGAATTCATTGCAAGTTTGAATCTTCACATCAGATGTATCATAAATGTCTTTTTGCAATTGTATACTGAAAATATATTCTTCAGTTATCACATTCACCATGCAAGTGGGATCAACAAGGGCGCCACGGGTAGGAAGGCCATTAACCTTTGAGACAATATAGAGAGGACCATCAGGTGATTTAATTGTCTCTCTAGGATAAAAGTTGATGAAATGCGAAGATAAATGTTTAGGTTTTACTTTCTCAACTCAGTTAACAACATGATTTGATTCATTGACTTTGTCAGCATAGTCAATGCATTGAGAAGAGGAAGGTTGATCAATGGTATTGGTTGAATGAGATGGAAAAGGATTGGTATAGATTTGAAAGTTCTGGTTAGGAGTTGCCACAAATTTTTTTCCTTGATCATTATCACTATCAACATATATAGCCTTTGAATTAATAAGATCTTGGATAGCAGTTTTCAAGTGGAAGCACTTTTCAGTATCATGCCCAGGCTGACGATGACATTGGAAAAACAAATTGGGAACAAAGTATTTGGATTGAGGTTTAGAAGTTTCAATTGATTTGATAGGAGGAGGTGTTAACACATTAACATTAATTAACTTCAACATCACATTATGCAAAGATTCAGAAAGCTAAGTATTATTACGAGTGGGTTTTAAAATAAATGACAACGGAGCCACACCTTTCGATGTTGTTGCCACTTGTTCATCAACATTGTTGGATTATTTGTTAATTTTGATTTAGTTGTTTGATTTCTGAAACTTTTTGAAATTGGATGCCACATCACTCTTATCAATGGGAACATGAGCCATCAGAGTGGTGCTCTCAAACTGACTCACTTGTAGTTGATAATGATGAAGCATTGCACACAATTGTGAAAATGAATAGAATTCAAACAAAAGTATCTTAAATTAGCAATAAAAATATGTTCCACATCAATGTCAGGCACGTGATAAGAAATATGAGTATACAAATGCAAAAATCTACCAATGAAATCACTAACTTTTTCTTTAACACCTTGTTTATATTGCATTAAATCAGTTAGAGAAACTTTAGGACCAATGTTGTTTTGAAATTGTTCAACAAAAGGATTAGCATGTTTAGGGAAGGAATTAATTGAATAAGGAGGCAAGGAACAATACAATTGCAAGGATTTGTCTTGAAAGGTTCTAGTGAACAACTTTTCCATAAACCTATGGATGTGAGAGAAATCACTATGCAAGGTTTGGAAATTTTTAATATGGGTCACAGGATCACCCTTACCATTATGAGTCTCAAGATGCAAAATCTCCATATATTATGGGATAACAACATGAATAATATCTGTAGGCAAAGGACTATTGATCTGAATTATGAATCAGATTTCATTACCTGGTGTGATACCTGCAGTATTGTCAATTTCAATATAAAAATCAGAAGACTAACAACAGAATTGCAAGCCAAAAAGTGATCCATTCTATTCGAATTTGGAGTTTATAAAAACATGAAGGATCCTGAACCACCTCACAATAGGTGTATAATAATCATGCTCAAGGCCTTTCTTAGGAATGGTTCATTCAATCTAAGGACTATTTTTCCCATTATGAGGTGCATTTAACTTGTCAACCCAGGGACGTATACTTGAAATGGTCGGCACGGTATGTGCACTAGGTTCCTTAAGGAGTCATTCTGTTTATGCTGCAGGAAGGTAAAAATGCATAAAAGAAACCTACACTAGCGCTGCAGGAAAAGAATACATCTATCTTCTTATTGGAATGAATGCTAGAAATTGCAACTCTACTGGAACCTAAGATTTCAACCTAAAACATCCATTATAACTATACTTGCAGATGCTGTAGGAACACTCACAAGTTGCGATGCTGCAGGAAGAAATTGTAACTTCTATCTGAAATACTAGAAATGCTTGAAAATGCTAGAAATGAAATCTATTCTATTCTAACCTATTCCACCTCCCAAGTGGGACCCCTTGGTTAGTTTCTGCTAAACTATGAACACATAATGTAAACCAAGAACTATTTCATTGCGTTTCAAAAACTCATTACATAAAAACAAGACATGGAACTTGAAATAGATTGCTGTGAAAATACATCAGTGTTCTTTCAAAACCTTTTCTCTGATTTCTATCTAACTTCAAACTATCGGTCCAATCCCTATATATAGAGGATCGAACATTATTACAAAACAGAAAGGAAAAACCATCTTGCTAAAAACATGTCAGAGAAGAATATGGAAATACAACAGCCCACGGTGTGGGTAATGAAACTCGGATGACCAATTCAACGTACTAAGTGCAGAGGGAATATAGGCACGTTACATCCCCATGTCCTAGAATAATGGCTCCATTGTAGCAGCCATGTTTTCCTGGTACTGTAATGATCACTCCACCATAGCTGGTCTTCAACAGTCTTCTTTGAATACTGTCGACCACTCTCCAGCCGCTTCTCTCCTGCCAAGTTAGTTATGACATTGAAATATTCATGCAACAAGCTTAATCAAATTAAATATCCAGATGTTAGAACATATATTCTGATGGTTTTATGAAATACTGCATTATATGTATAATATTAGCAAAGTATGTCAAAAACATCTACCCATGGTTTAAAAGTTTTATCTGGACTTTTATCACAAGTTTTGACTAGCTAGGCTCTCAAATGTTTTAACAAAAACTAGAACAAAGTATTAAAGTTATACAAAAAAAGGCAATAATTTAGCCTTATCATCTGCCCCTTGGTTACTCAAATGCTTGTCCTCAAGCATTGCGCCTTCTGGCAATTGACCTGTAGTCACCAACTTCAGTTCTTCCCCTCCTCTGGCTCTTAAAGGAGTAGTAGAATCCCCTTGTTCTTTCCCAAACTTCCCGGGTAAAAGCACAATAATCTGTCACCCCTAAGGACAATTTTGGGTGCTCATTCACGTCATACTCGGCCGAGTCAAACTCGGCCCAGTCTAACTCGGCCGAGTTTACGTGGCACCGAATGGCGCCTACGTGGCCAAGTCAGCTCGTGAACGAGCCAATGGGAGGGCAAGTAGGACTCGGCCGAGTCAGATTCGGCCGAGTCCCACTCGGCCGAGTCTACCTAGGTGGCATGCCATGTGGCAGCCAAACCTCCAAAAACATAAAAAATCCAAAAGTTTGCACTTCTGCTGGTTTTTTCTCTGCTCAAACTAGACAATG
>MU227014.1:239056-249572 GCA_018584345.1 Thuja plicata
GGGGGGGGGGGGGTGAATCAGTGTTTGTATATTAATTACTTTTCAACAACTTAAACATAAATCAAACATACATAGAATGAAGCTAAACATAACAACTCATAACACATGATATAATTATGGGGAAACCTTGATCAGAGGAAAACCCCGGTGGGAATTAGTACCCACAAATATTGTACCAAGTATAATGAACTTGTGAGAGCTCCTTTGCCCTGTTAGAAGCAGTCTTTACAATATGAGTACAATGACTTGGTTAAAGGTCAGACCCTGTTAGGAGTCTTTTACAAAACCCTGTTAAAGGTATATGGCTCACCACCCAATAAGATGAAGGAAACAACCTTCTGAAAGATGATATGCACTATATCAAAATGAACTGTTGTGATGACACTATTGTCTGATCAGTTCCGTGTATGCGCAAATGCTCTTACTCTCTCAAAGAGCTATATCATATACTAACTTCATAGTACTGTCCCTCTGTATCTTCCTCTTGCATAATAATTGACACTTCTTTCATATCTTTACATTACATACTTATATAAGCAAATCCGAATAGGTGCGACCCAAAACAAAACACTAGTCGACCCTAAAAAAAAAAATACAATGCTTCCAAACAATTCGGCTTCAAGCATGTTTACTACAATGTTAATTACATCATTACAAACATATAAAAAAAGGCGCTTAGCCATTAGATCACAAAATAACACACACTGATCAAAACACTTAGTCGGCTTCCATGCTCTATCTTCTAGACTGCTGGTCTATTGATCTGCTTGTAACTTTGTCATTCTATAGTTTTGTACTATGTGTGTCTGGATGTAGCATGTACACATGTCATACAACTTATATCTGAATGCGCATAAGCTAAATCGATCTCTCGCACATGCGCTGATGTGCTGATCGCTGAGTATCTCTATCTGCCCTATTTTTCTTAGTCATTTTGTCTTTCATGACAGAAACTAAACATGACTTTGTTGCCATGATGACAACACAAAATGAGTCATGCATCCTCAGGTAGTCAACTTGCCAACATAAATTTCATTTTTAGAAGATTACCCAAAATCTTCTAGCTTCTAATTATCTCAATCGTTCATCCTATTTCTACTCAAATTGATCTTGATCATCCATATAGTCTTGAATCTCTATATAAACCTTGTCCTTCTCATAATAAGGATCCATTTTTTTGAGCATCTACTTCATATAAGTTTTTCATATCATCAAGCAATCATTTGGATCACAGTTCTTGAATCTTTGAGTCAAAATACTACAAAAATCAACTCTGAGCACCATCCATTTCCAATAAAGTGCAGAGAAGCAATAGAAGGAAACAAGAAGGCTGTTGGTAACTGTGCTTTAAATTGTTGTTTTATTTTCAGTTATTCATCTCTCTTTGCTTGTCTTTAGTTATGAAACTCAAACAATTGTTAAATTTATTGAATCAGGACTTTCAGGGCACGAACCCGCAACTTCCGTCTTGACAGGATGATACTCTAACCAATTGAACTACAATCCCACTAGGTATAGTTTATTGACTAATTAGTCATAGTAATTCAACAATGTCAGGTCATATTTTGTAAAATAGTTCTCTTTCAAACCTACCATAAGTATCTATCTATTCTAATTCTTTCTATATAGAGTATAAGGGATTTAAAAATCAATTACTTTTTTTAGCTGATAGATTGATATCTATATCAATCTATCAATTTGGTATTGGGCTGAGTTGGATTTGAACTAGTGTAGAAGGAAACAAGCAGGGTGTTGGTAACTCTGCTTTAAATTGTTGTTTTATTTTTAATTATTCATCTCTCTTTTCTTGTCTTTTGTTCTTTTGTAGTGCTAATATTTTAAGTAGTTTACTTTGATTAATTCGGTGCTACTAATTTTTCTTTCTTTAGCCTGTGCAAAATCCCTACATATAAGAACCACCAACATAAAGAGCACTAGAATTTACGTGGAAACCCGGATTGGGAACAACCACAGAGAATCATTGCACTAGAATTAATTTTGGAATTAATTCAACTAACTATTGCACTCACTTAACACTTAAGTCCTAATTGAGCATAACTAATTAGCCATCAAGAAGGTATTATATCGTAACAATATACTATTCTATGACCTAGCCATCGCTTTGTTGATTCATCATTTCTAAATATTGCTGCCTAGGGCATCAATTTCATCAACATCTGTGTGTATGACTCTAAAAGTTCAAAATACTATTCTCTATTCGATAAAAAAAAATTTATTATCCAAACTGCATAAATCTTACTGTCAAATATACTCATCAAATACGAGCATACGACTATGAAATGCAAACCTATAAGGAGTGGTGTGAATATTGTAAAATTCATCTTCCTTCTAATTGTGTATAAGGAAAAGGCAGACAAATCTCTTGCATAGCAAGTTCCTCCCTTTTATTATTGTAAAATCATTACTCATTATCATCGTCATCACTTTCACCATTCGTTGGTGTAGAAGATTATTACTTAGCTTGCATACAAGGTGGATTATTGAAGCTTAGTGAACTTCCTAGTTACATTTGGTTTAAGTAAAGGAGAGGTAGAAGCACTGGAAAGATGATGAACATTTTTTATTGTGGCATTACCTTTTGATAATTTGTTTACATTTTGGTATGTTAAAAGGTATGCTGAAGCATTTTGATGGATGACCACTTTTCGACCCTTGTGTGAATAATGTATACCATAGTGTGTCATTACTACCTAGAAACCAAACTAAGTAGTTAATTCACATACAAAGATCACTAAAAAATAATCATCAAAATCTAATGTATTTTTTAGGATCTGTGGATGGGAAGTTAGCTATAACAGGTATGAGTACACTTCCCTTAATTTTTTTTTCAAGTTTTTAAATTAGTTTGATGGGAATTTTATTTGTTTCTTGAGTTAGTGTTGATAAAAGGGAAAACCTCAAAGTATTGTTGAATGATTAATGAATTCATGGACCAAGATATAATTATAATTACATGGTTAGATTAGGTATGTTTATAATTGTAGATGGTCAAATTTGGTTAACGCCCACGGTGCCATTTTTGCATTATGATTGAAACATCATTTTGCAAAATCTAATTATTCTCCTATGTTGCACATATGGTCTTTATCGTATGACTACATCGCGTCTTTCACCATTAATTAAACATCAAAATTTGTTTAATTTATTATTAATATTTCTCTGAGTCATATCATATCCTATCAATTTGACCTTATCAAAATCATCAAAATAAATTCAAACCTTTTCAAAACCTTCAAAATTAGTTCATATCCTTATCAAAATCATCAAAATCGATTAAAATCAATTAATTAGCTCTTCTTAGGGGTAAATAACCCTTAATTTCCCCTAAATCGCAAGTCTTGATAAATAAATGTATTTTATTTATCCATTTCCTAAGCTTCACAATTAATTAATTCCACATTAATAAATTGAATAATTTGTGTTCTATGGAATTTTCTCATTCCATAAATTATAATTTGACATTTGTGAGGATAAATTAATTTTTTAATTTAAATAATCTCTCACATTTCCACATAGGATTTTATCCCTATTAATTAGCTTCTAACTCCCTTATCTCTAACACTTTCCTCTTTCAAACTCTTACAGTCTCCTAGTTAATTACTCATCCATTTTGCAAGTTTCCAAATGAGCTTTCACTCATTTTGACATATTTATAAAATGAACTTCAAACCTTGTCATAAATAATAACACTTTCCCAATTTATCTTAACTTGCTAATTTGGTGATTTGCCCTCAAAACTCTATAAATTGGGCTCAAATTTATCTCATTTTCCCCTAACCACATCTTTTGAATCTTCTCGATACTATACTCAATTTGCTTTCATTGAATGCATATTATCACATGAGAGCTACATCAAATCTTTTGGAGAAGCAAGAAACGCATTAGAGCTTCACGAAGGAAGTTTTTGTTTGATTGTGTTTCAATCTCTTTTATGCTTTACTGTAGTGCTTTAATGTTAGGGTAGGTTTGTTTGTTTGTATGCTTTTAGAGGTTTGTGGTGGCCTTTGCATACAAATGTTCCTTTTTCCTATCCTACAATAATTAAATATTTATATTTTAGTTTAGATTATTCATTATATATTATGAATATGATAAATTTAAATAATTTAAAATTTTTGATATTTAAAAAAAAAGAGTCGACAATTTTTCTAATTGGGTACTAAACAATTATATGATTGTGGTGAATTTCACAAAGAGATCTGATTCTTTTCTTAATTGTGTGATTTCTTTTATTGACAATATTATTCTTAGCTTTAGTATTAGTAGCATCTCTAGGAAGCATATATTTATTAGTGGAGTTATGATTGAACTAGCTCCCAACAATAGTGAGGGAGTCGTTAATAGTGGGAGGAGCACTACCACTTTTGTACAAGTTTACTTTTATTCCCCTTTCACTAACCTTATATCAATATTTCCCCCTCAACATCATCCCAAGTTCTTTACCTAATTCTTCACTATCTTGCATACTCAACAAACTTTTGTCACTATTGTTACTGCTACTTCCTAATGATCCTCTCATTCAAAGACCGAGAAATATATTAACATGACTCTCAGTCACCATTATAGGCTCAAAAAATCTATACACTTTCTCTTGCACATATTAAAAACTGAGACTATTAGAAGATTGGACATCTCACAATCTCCTTACTTATTTACAAACTAAACATTACAATTAATCATCTAAATTGACCCATCAACAAAATAAGATAGAAAATGTATTTGGTGTCACAAAAACTAACTCAAATTCCTCTGAAACTCACATCTCCACACTCCCACTACTCTCACTTTCATTAAAAACTAAGTAGACGTATGCAGAAATATTTTAACTCAACTAAGACATCTGAAACTTTTTGAAAAGGCTTCTCTTCTCTCTGCTAAAATCCTCGTGGGTTCTATTGTAAGTTTGCCATATGTTTATACTCGATCATCATTTTATATTGGCCCATTGTTTGTAGGTTCCCAATTTGTTGGATGTTGGATGTTTTCTTTTGGTTTGTCACTTTTTGTTGGTTCATCATCGACAACCATTGTTGGTTTTTCACCTTCTATTTTATCGCCTATTGGTTTGATTCCTACAAATGTTGGTATCCTTGTTGCAACCAATTTCCCACCTTTAGGGTCTAGTTTTCTATGTGGATGCTCTATGTTCTTCCCAAACATCTCTTTCCTATGCTTAGATGGCTAGTTCTTCTAGTGGTAAAATCCTTTCTTCTACTCCTACTCATCCCTCTCGTAGGGTTAAACCAAGTTGCGGTGTTTTTCTAGTACCGCTATTGTCGTTTATGGGTAGGAGGTGTTGGTGAAAGAATAATACTTCTCCCAGGTTGCTCTTATTTATAGGTTTAATGGTTTATGGACTTCTCTTCCAAATTCAAGAAATGGGTTTCGGAGGATTGGATGTTCACTATTAAGGATATGATTAAGATTTATGGACTTCCTTAAGGATATATTTTTAGCTTCTTTTAAATCTAAAAATGACAAGGCTTGGGTGTTGGAAGGTGGAGTTTGGTTGTGGGGTAAGCACTCACTTTATCTTAGGCCTTGGTTCCCATCCTTCAACCCTCTTACTAAATCTATTAGTGTTTTCCCTACTTGGGCCACACTTCCTAATCCACCTATCTAGTTTTTGTCAAAGTCTTGCTTTGAATCTATTTCAAATGTTATTGGAAAGTTTTCTATGGTTGACACTTCTTCTATTATCTATGATCGTCCTACTTTTGCCTGCATTCTTGTGGATATTGATATCTTAAAAGATCTAACTCAAGAGATTGTCTTGATGGTTGGGGATCAACCATGGTCTCAAATTATTAATTATGATGGTTTTATTTTTTTCTATAAGATATGTATTGTGACTGGTCATTTGGTTGAAAATTGGCACAAATCTTGTCATAGTGATACAACATGGTGGAAAATGCTCTTTTTGTAAATGCCTCACAAAGGAACCCTTGGACAATAAGGTAAACATGATCCAATTCATAGACAATAATTTGTTTTTAATTAATTAATATATCAAATGAACTTCACTAATATTTATTTAATATAATCAAATATAAGATTTAGTCCTGAATCATCCAACAAGAAGATAGTTCTCCATAAATACATCCGAGGGTCCAATAGCTCCAATCTTAAGATCCATAACATATGAGAATGATTAGTGGTGCAGGAGCACCCTGAATGAACCAAGTGTTCCTATGGAACCTAGGGGTTCTCTCAAGGTCCTAAGAGGCCTTTAGTGATATTAAGACATTGGGTTAGTCACTAGACCACCTTGTAAGGCCATAGTTCCAAGTTTGGCACATTATGAGCCCTTGGTCAAATGTTGGTAATTAATGGTAAAAAACCCTAGGAATAGGTTGTTCTTAGGTTTTTCATGTTTGGATCCACTAGGGATCACAAAAATAACCTTGTGACCAAGTTTGGTCATTAGATTTGCAAAATTGTAAATTATGTAAAAGTTGCTCAAAAGTTGTCGAGCAACTTTTGAGCAAACTTAACAAATTTTTGAAAAACAACTCCCAAATGGTCAAATCGGTTCAAATATGTCATGTAACCATTGGGAGTGCCTAAAAAATCCCTTTCAGGTGGGTGGTAGGCTAATTCATGTAATTTGGCATTTTGAAATTAATAAAAATAATTATTTTCCTGCATTCTTGAGAAATAATCATTGTGTACGGTCGGGTATGGATAGAAGGACATGAAAGTATGAAACCAAGGGTTAGTTCTGTGAATCTTCTTTCATTTTATTTTGGTCTCATGTGTTGATAAATCTTAGTTTGAAAGTTATCAATTTACAAACTCAATGCCTGGTTTGTAGGCCCTAAATCAGGGTTTAGGAGAGAATTGAGTGTATTTCAATTTTCCACCATGGGAATTCAATAACCCTTGGTGGAAAGTTTGTTTATATGATTCTCTTTTAGATTCTACAGGATAGGTTCTCCAAAATGCAGGGAGATAGAGTTACAATGATGCCCTAGGTGTATATCCTTATGTATGCACCCATCCAGAATTAGGACAACAATCATAACTCTCATTTGGGGATTGATCAGAGGCTCTAAATCAGAGGAGGAGACCATTGTATACACCCTCACATGATCCAATCATTATTTTGGTATTTGGATGCATCCTAAAGGCACTTCTAGTGTAAGTGTAGGCCTAATTATCCCTAATTGCAGAAGCAATTTTGTGTATCATCCTATCTCTTTCTCATTTATATGTTCTAGGGCTTAAGTCTAAAGTCTTAGTCCATAAAGGGTTCCTGAATCCCTAATTAGTTAAGGGGGTTATGTGTAAGAATCTCATTTAAGGTCAAATTTCCTTCTGAAAAAGGCTACAAGCCTAGTCTTGAGATTGTGAAGCAACTATGTCTTATGGGTTGCAAGTGAGTGAAAGAACCATTGGAACTATTTGATAGGGACCTAAATAGACCCCACCTATGAGAATAGGTCACCCCTAGTCCCTTAAGTCACTTTGGGAGTATTTTTAAGAATTTGGGTCAAGTGCATTATGAAACCACTCTTGGTAGTTGGTGTTGTAGGATTGGTGAAACCCAGTGATTAGGTTGCCCTTGGGGTTTTGGAGTTGTGATAGCCTTAACAATTCATTTCCCACACTTGTGATAAGTGTGAAGCACTTTGGCTTACAATCAAGGAGTTTGGGGTACATTACCCTATTTGGGTCATCTAGAGGCTTCCAGTTGCCCACTCTACATCACTTAGCCTTTGAGATAGGATAAGAGGACATCTAGGAACCACCTGGGGAGCATGTCTAAGCATCTAAGTCCCCACAAACTAGCTCATGATACTCACTAGACAGAGACACCGAAGGAAGGTACATGTGTCAATCCATGTATTAGCATTTTTCCCTCACCCTGCCAAAGAAAAGGCTAAGTAATGAGGATCAAACAATCCTCCTACACTTCGAGCTCAAAGGCTTAGGTGGGTGTACCTATTGGATTCACTTCTTTCAGTTAATCATGAGATAGATTCTTGCCCATCACACTTGATGTAACAATAATTCACAACTCATTAAACATAAAAGTAAAATGAATTGATTTTATGAATTGATGATGACAACTGCATAAAGAAGCAAAGATCAGTGTCTTGTCTATCTGGATGCTGCGTGACGAGCTTGGTTGCTCACTTGCGCACCATTTTTGGGACCTTGTCGAACCAACGCGACTGTGTGATGAGCTCGGCCGCTCACTCGCGCACCAATTTTGCTCCACTGGAAATGCTGGACAACTACACGACTCGCTTGGTCATGCAGTCGTGAGCCATTTTTGAGACCTCCTCTTTCCGGTGTGAGTGAATGACTATCTGCCACATGTTTTCCCATCACCGCCAGTTGGCTTCCACCTCACGTGCAAAATTTGGGCGTTGATCGACTGGGCACGCTTCCTGAGGCACTTTCTGAGCTCGCGTGTGGAGAGCCTCCTCTTCATCTTCAAAGTAATACTTGTGCCTTGTTTGTTATAAACATCTAAAATTGTTCATGCAGGGCTAATGTGGGATATATGGGTTTGAATTTTTTTAAAGCTTTCTATGTGTTTTTGCTCAAAATTTAGGGTGCCCACCATCGCCTACAACCTTCCAGCCAAGGGGCCTGCCAATGGGCCTCTTGGCTCTTCATTCAAACTAATACATTAGCGCTGAAATACTTAAACACTAAATAATACCGCAACATTGTGCATGTGGGACAATCTTCTTTGCATTTTCCAAGTTTTTATCTTCCTCACATGATTATCTCCTGCGCTGGGCGTCCATTCTTGTTTTAAAACCTGCGCAATGCATCTTGAATGTTGTCAAAGATCATTTACTAAGCACAGACCTCCAGTTCATTTTAAAATGCTTTTTAACTGGCATTTGCTTTCTGGTATTTGCGCAAACTTCTGGCAAATCTTGTGGCATCTTTTGTGCTTGGTGCTTGGACCTTTTCACTCTGTACAGGCCTTCTTTTACATTGCATGGACTCCTCCTTACCTTCCATGCTATTCTCAATTACCTACCAATTGCATTGGATTGCAGGTTTTTAATGTTTTTGTTCTTAATGTGGCTTCCCTTTTTCACTCCTGCGCAGACCCTCCCTTTTGGCATCATGCGCAGCTGGAAATGTGGAAAATAGTGTAGAGTTTGGTCTTGCCCCTGCCAAGTTTCATTGGCTTGAAAACTTTAAAAAACTCCGTCTATTTCTGTGTAAACTTGTCTTTCTTCTCAAACGCAAGCTTCCTCTGCAAATACCTTTTACACCTTCCTTCAAAAAGCTGCGCAGACACCTCTTGAAACATATGCCAAATACATCTGCTTGAAATGTTTTCAATATCCCTTTTTGTTTTTAGAATTTACTTTACTACACTTTCTTTTACACACATTGCACATATTTATTTTTTTGGCTTATCCTTGCTGTGTTGGCATTGGAATTCCTTAAAAATCCTTCTTGCGCCGAAGAGGCCTTTAGTGATGTTAAGACATTGGGTTAGTCACTGGACCACCTTGTAAGGCCATAGTTCCAAGTTTGGCACATTATGAGCCCTTGGTCAACTGTTGGTAATTAATGGTCAAAAACCCTAGGAATAGGTTTTTATTAGGTTTTTCAAGGTTTGGATCCACTAGGGATCACAAAAATAACCTTGTGACCAAGTTTGGTCATTAGATTTGCAAAATTGTAAATTATGTAAAAGTTGCTCAAAAGTTGTCAAGCAACTTTTGAGCAAACTTAACAAATTTTTGAAAAACAACTCCCAAATGGTCAAATCAGTTCAAATATGTCATGTAACCATTGGGAGTGCCTAAAAAATCCCTTTCAGGTGGGTGGTAGGCTAATTCATGTAATTTGGCATTTTGAAATTAATAAAAATAACCATTTTCCTGCATTCCTGAGAAATAATCATTGTGTACGGTCGGGTATGGATAGAAGGAAATGAAAGTATGAAACCAAGGGTTAGTTCTTCTTTCATTTTATTTTGGTCTCATGTGTTGATAAATCTTAGTTTGAAAGTTATCAATTTACAAACTCAATGCCTGGTTTGTAGGCCCTAAATCAGGGTTTAGGAGAGAATTGAGTGTATTTCACTTTTCCACCATGCGAATTCAATAACCCTTGGTGGAAAGTTTGTTTATATGATTCTATTTTAGATTCTATAGGATAGGTTCTCCAAAATGCAGGGAGATAGAGTTACAATGATGCCCTAGGTGTATATCCTTATGTATGCACCCATCCAAAATTAGGACAACAATCATAACTCTCATTTGGGGATTGATCAGAGGCTCTAAATCAGAGGAGGAGACCATTGTATACACCCTCACATGATCCAATCATTATTTTGGTATTTGGATGCATCCTAAAAGCACTTCTAGTGTAAGTGTAGGCCTGATTATCCCTAATTGCAGAAGCAATTTTGTGTATCATCCTATCTCTTTCTCATTTATATGTTCTAGGGCTTAAGTCTAAAGTCTTAGTCCATAAAGGGTTCCTGAATCCCTAATTAGTTAAGGGGGTT
>MU227014.1:249687-263894 GCA_018584345.1 Thuja plicata
AGGCTACAAGCCTAGTCTTGAGATTGTGAAGCAACTATGTCTTATGGGTTGCAAGTGAGTGAAAGAACCATTGGAACTATTTGATAGGGACCTAAATAGACCCCACCTATGAGCATAGGTCACCCCTAGTCCCTTAAGTCACTTTGGGAGTATTTTTAAGAATTTGGGTCAAGTGCATTGTGAAACCACTCTTGGTAGTTGGTGTTGTAGGATTGGTGAAACCCAGTGATTAGGTTGCCCTTGGGGTTTTGGGGTTGTGATAGCCTTAACAATTCCTTTCCCACACTTGTGATAAGTGTGAAGCACTTTGGCTTACAATCAAGGAGTTTGGGGTACATTACCCTATTTGGGTCATCTAGAGGCTTCTAGTTGCCCACTCTACATCACTTAGCCTTTGAGATAGGATAAGAGGACATCTAGGAACCACCTGGGGAGCATGTCTAAGAATCTAAGTCCCCAAAAACTAGCTCATGATACTCAGTAGATAGAGACACCAAAGGAAGGTACATGTGTCAATCCATGTATTAGCCTTTTTCCCTCACCCTTCCAAAGAAAAGGCTAATTAATGAGGATCAAACAATCCTCCTACACTTCGAGCTCAAAGGCTTAGGTGGGTGTACCTATTGGATTCACTTCTTTCAGTTAATCATGAGATAGATTCCTGCCCATCACACTTGATGTAACAATAATTCACAACTCATTAAACATAAAAGTAAAATGAATTGATTTTATGAATTGATGATGACAACTGCATAAAGAAGCAAAGACCAGTGCCTTGTCTATCTGGATGCTGCACGATGAGCTCAGTCACTCACCTGTGCACCGTTTTTGGGACCTTGTCAAACCAGCGCGACTGCGCGATGAGCTCGGCCACTCACTCGCTCACCAATTTTTCTCCACTGGAAATCCTGGACAACTACACGACTGGCTCGGTCATGCAGTCATGAGCCATTTTTGAGACCTCCTCTTTCCGGTGTGAGTGAATGACTATCTGCCACATGTTTTCCCATCACCGCCAGTTGGCTTCCAGCTCATGTGCAAAATTTGGGCGTCGATCGACTGGGCACGCTTCTTGAGGCACTTTCTGAGCTCGCGTGTGGAGAGCCTCCTCTTCATCTTCAAAGTAATACTTGTGCCTTCTTTGTTATAAACATCTAAAATTGTTCATGCAGGGTTAATGTGGGATATATGGGTTTGAATTTTTTTAAAGCTTTCTATGTGTTTTTGCTCAAAATTTAGGGTGCCCACCATCGCCTACAACCTTCCAGCCAAGGGGCCCGCCAATGGGCCTCTTGGCTCTTCATTCAAACTAATACATTAGCGCTGAAATACTTAAACACTAAATAATACCGCAACATTGTGCATGTGGGACAATCTTCTTTGCATTTTCCAAGTTTTTATCTTCCTCACATGATTATCTCCTGCGCTGGGCGTCCATTCTTGTTTTAAAACCTGCGCAATGCATCTTGAATGTTGTCAAAGATCATTTACTAAGCACAGACCTCCAGTTCATTTTAAAATGCTTTTTAACTGGCATTTGCTTTCTGGTATTTGCGCAAACTTCTGGCAAATCTTGTGGCATCTTTTGTGCTTGGTGCTTGGACCTTTTCACTCTGTACAGGCCTTCTTTTACATTGCATGGACTCCTCCTTACCTTCCATGCTATTCTCAATTACCTACCAATTGCATTGGATTGCAGGTTTTTAATGTTTTTGTTCTTAATGTGGCTTCCCTTTTTCACTCCTGCGCAGACCCTCCCTTTTGGCATCATGCGCAGCTGGAAATGTGGAAAATAGTGTAGAGTTTGGTCTTGCCCCTGCCAAGTTTCATTGGCTTGAAAACTTTAAAAAACTCCTTCTATTTCTGTGTAAACTTGTCTTTCTTCTCGAATGCAAGCTTCCTCTGCAAATACCTTTTACACCTTCCTTCAAAAAGCTGCGCAGACACCTCTTGAAACATATGCCAAATACATCTGCTTGAAATGTTTTCAATATCCCTTTTTATTTTTAGACTTTACTTTACTACACTTTCTTTTACACACATTGCACATATTTATTTTTTTGGCTTATCCTTGCTGTGTTGGCATTGGAATTCCTTAAAAATCCTTCTTGCGCAAGCTTTGGCTAGTGTCTTGCATTTTGGAAAGTTTTAAAGTTTTAATATATCTTGACTTCCTTCAGGAATCAGCGTAGACCTTATAGTCTCCAATGCATAGGCTTTAGACTTAAATTACACCTGCTAAGTGCTGCGCAATCTCCATTTCACCTTTTGTGCTGGGTCTTCATCCACAATGTGCAGGCTTTTGGAGATTCATGCAACTACTCTTACGTGCTACATTGCTTGCGCAACTTTATTGCATTTTATCATTTGTTGATTTGTCATTTTCTTATAGTTTAAACACAACCCTATCTTTTATTGAGCAAGTCTACTTTTCATACTTCAAAAACTTGTGCAATCTCCCCTTTTCTTTACCCTTGCCAAGTGCCATTTTCTTGAAAGTTTTAATTCATTTGCTAATTTGCACATACTTTTCTGTCTAAGTTTAGCGCTGCCTTTTGAAGTTTTAAAATTTGTGAGATTCCTCCTCTCAATGGGTGGCTATTTGGTCTTCTTTATTTTTTTTATCTCCACCTTCCACTTGCAATATACCATGCCTTACTATATTGCGCAGTTTAATATGCATGACTCTGCATTCTTTTACACATTACCATACGCATTTAAAAATGTTTCGTTTTAAACATTGGTTTGAGTCTTTGCTATTTTGCATTTGCCATTGGCGCCATGTATCCTCTCTGTAGATCCAACGCAGACTCTTGCATATTGCTTGGGCTTCCTTGTATCTTTTACCTAGTGTGGGGTCCCTTATTTACTGTAGATCCCTCCTTTACATCATTCTTGTATGTCTGTGTTCCCTTGATAAAACTCTATTATGATGAAATGCTCCATTGAAATGTGAGATATGAAACTTACTAGCCAAGTGGCAATAGTAGTCCAAACCTCTCTTTATGCAAGGTATCCTCCTTTGGAATCAGGCTATGTCTATTTGTTTTCCACCTTAGTTTAGGCATGGAGGATAAAACAAAAATGTGGAGGAAGAGATGGATAGTCGCCAATGCATTGGCTTTTGCCTGGAATCTAGAGCATCCCTTAACAACTCCCATGTCTGCAGATCCACTGCTAATCATTTCACTGATGGATATCCATTCCTATCTTACAGCTTAAAATCCCCCCTAAAAATGATTTGGTTGACTTCTCCATGCAATTTGGACTTGAAATTTACAGAGCAAGAAATACTGAAAATTGACCATACACCATTTTTGCTGATGTACCCAAAATGAATAAACTTCCATCAATTCTGCCTTTGAAACTTGCCTAGACACATTACTGGAGCACAACGCTGAAACAATCACATAAATTTTCATACCTATAATCATCCTGAAAAATCTCTTTTATTGAAACTTCCTGTGGCAAGATATTTTAATCATCAAAGTTGGCAACTTATAAATTTCTGCAATTGCGCATGTCAAAACAAAGGAAAATGATTTTGGAAATGACTTCTCACAAAAACCAAATCAATCCCTGAAGCTTTGAAATTCAACATGGTTGCAAATGTACATGGCTATAACTCAGAAAAACCATTCACTCAAAATGGAAATTATCTGACATTAAGACACAAATCCATGAAGATGACCATTCTGTAAAATAATTCTGTATACACTATAAATCTGCATGAATTGCCCTTAGATTTGATTTCAAAAACAAATCAAAAGAGACTCTTATAGCTTGATACTCGGAACATAGATTTATTTTCAATCAATGATAACAAAACTTAAAGTAGCTTGCTCTATCAGTCAACCGGTTATTTATCATTGCTTCTCAAAGTCAGCCACTTAATAACTTTTGAACTCAAATTTAGTGAAAAATGCAGAAATTGGATTTAGAATCAACTGGGCAAAGTGGTCAAATGGATTGACCAAGGTCTGTAATTCTTCAGAGAAGTTCATTTCCAGGTTTATAATGCAGGGGTATTTTAATTTTTTTTTCATATTGAACTGGGGACAAATGGTGGGACCTCAAAGTAGGTCATTCTGCAATTATTCACTTGACACTCAGAGAAACTAGATAAATTGCAAACATAATGGCTTTGGGAAACCTGTCACCCGACTTCACAAGGATCTGCAAATGGGCATAGAAGTTCCTTTTCATTTATACAACATCTTGGAACACTCCATAAATTCATGCCTATCCATTTGGTTAGAGATGTAAACAGTCAAAGTAGGTCACTTAATGAGAACTGGAAAATGTGCAATATGCAGATTTGGGTAAACGCCTCAAAATGGCTATCTCCAAAACATTTCCAAACTGTGATCTGAAAGTTGGCACCTATTACATTTTCCAAATGATAGGTGAGGAACATGTCTCCCAAGTGGGTTTTCACAAAAATCATCAAGCCTCTTTTTATATGCATTCAAAGTAAGCCTTCTTCGTAGGTTTTTAAGGCAACAACTTACGCTTGGAGAAATTTTCAGTATAGTCACTCCAAATTTATGCAAAATTTGAGAGTACTAACAATGGCTCTATCTGGGGATGCATGCCCCATGTGGGCATTTAGAGAATTCAAAATCATTAGTACAACAGACCATTCAAAAACCAATCAGATTTTCCTCTTCTTTGTTGACTTCAAAACTATCTCTCTTCTCAAACTAGGAATCTTTATTGAAAACCACACACCACACACAACTGAAAACAAAGCAACAGTACAATGTATAAATTATTTACAAAAACCTCAAGCCCATTCACAACTGAAACCAGCACTTGCCTCTATCAAAAATATGGTTCTCTTCTTGGCATACAAATATCAAAATGAAATTGCATTTGTACAACTGCTGCTCAAACTCACAAGGAAACATAAAAATGAAGAATGCTTTATTTGCAACTCCTTTCATTCCTTTAGAAGTTCTTTCATAAGAGTCAACATAACCAGAACTATGAAACTCATTCTTCACATGAACAAATATCAAAAAATATGAATCATGACAATGAGGAAATGCATCATCATAAGAAACATCAAATTCCATTTGTATTACCCCCTCATTAGCCGGTTGGTCCGTAGAGAAAGTAAATGACTCATACTCACATAAGCCATGGATACCAAAATCTGGAAAAACTTCACAATGGAAAGAGATATCAGCATGTTCTTCAAAACATGGATTGGAAACCTCCTCCACTTTCAAGTTACCCACATGGTCATAAGAAATCAGCTGATCAACATCATAGTCCTGCTTACTACATGGAACAATGGATTCATCAAATGCAACTTCACACTCACAATCACTTTTAGCCCGAGAAGAAACATAACCTGATTTCTTACTGCATATTGACACATTTTCAACATTAGAATCAGAATAAACCAAATCTAGAAACTCAATGCATTCCTCAAATAAAGGATTAACCACAACATGTTTTTCTCCCATATGAACATGGTAACAAAGAGAAGGCTAATCTGTATCAATGTCTTCATCAAATGCATCATTAATAAAAACTTTGAAGACATTAGTACCCCTGCTGTCATAATCACTTTCAACATATGATTCAAAATCAGAGATATCATCATAAGTAGATTCAACACCTCTATCATTAGGCAAAGAAGTGGATAAAAAAATCATACTACCTTCTTCAACCAGAGGAGATGGGGAAAGACACCAATTATCCTCAAGTTTCTCATCATGTGTAGGATTTTCACTGCACAAGAAATTCATATACTTAAGCAGGTCATCATTGAATGAAGGGATTTCAACAACACACTCATCTAGCACTTTACCCTTTGACTGAAAAGACTCAACTAATTAATCTTTATCCTGATTTTCATTCATAATATCATGATAAAGTTGCAAGATAGTATCATACTCCATCTCATAAGGAAGACCCTCATTTACTATCCCTCTTTCCTTAAGTTTTGATACCAAATCCATTTCAAAACTCTTACTACCAAACTCATTTGTATCAGGCTGATGTAAAAGATTATTTTCATAATTGGTGAAGATACTCTTACCTTCACTTGCTGGTTTGCATTCACTTCCACAAATGCTCTTATCTTCCCATGCTACATTATGCTCACATAATAACAACAAATCAGCATCTTGCAACACATCATTTTCTTGTGAAACATAAGTTTCAACATCCTCTTGATCCTCATAGGAGTGTAAAACACATACATCCTCTTAAGCATTAAAAACATTGTTAGTATCATTGCATCTAGGATAAAAATGAGAGGGTATTTCTAACATAACTTTGTAAGGCAAAGATTCATTGAGCAAGTCAGCATTATAAGTATTTTAAACATTATTCATTGCTACCATTTCTTGGACACATGTATTGTTGTCATCATTATAAGTTTCTTGCGTATGCAACAAAGGATTACTAACCATACATCTATTTAAATCTGAATTAAAGACATGATTAGAAACCAAAGTAGAGGTATCAATACACCTACTTGGAGCTACAAACTTTTCACAATACTCTTGTCCATTTTCAAATGTATTTTGCCAGAAAATTCCTCTAGAGAAATGGTTCTTTGTCAATCTGTATTTGACATTGTTCTCAATCTCTATTGTTGTCCTAAAAGCCTGATGCAAAGTCTTAGGTCCCTTGTCTCTCAACCTATAACTCATCTTCTTTTCAAATGCATCAAATTAAACTATAACACACACATCATCTTGAGGTCTACATCTTTCAAGTATTTCATGTAAAGCTCTTGCAAATATGGTATTAAAATCAGGAACTAGTTCATCTTCTTTAATCTTAAGATTCAACCAATCAGTAAATACATCACTCAAATTCATTCTCTCACCAAATTGTTCCATAAAGGCAACATGTAATTCATCCCAAGAAGAAATTGAACAAGCTGGTAAAAAAGAAAACTAGTCCCTAGCATTATCTTTCAAAGTTTGGACAAACAACTTCATGACGCTATCCTCACATTCAATGTCAAAATCCTCAATTAAGTCCATGAATTCTTTATAGTGCTTCTCAGCATTCTCATCTCTTTCACCCCTGAATCTAGGCAATTTTTCTCTGATTTCATGTGGAAAAGCATTTGGGTAACCATGAATACCTTCAAAATTTAGAGAT
Organism: Thuja plicata; assembly: GCA_018584345.1. NCBI lineage: Eukaryota > Viridiplantae > Streptophyta > Pinopsida > Cupressales > Cupressaceae > Thuja > Thuja plicata. The sequence goes on from MU227014.1 coordinate 256,819, forward strand.
TCATACAATTTATTACTGAAACCCCTCTTCAAATTACAGGGTTGTCGCTGACTGGAACCCATGATTAAATGAATTACTAACTTCTCTCCCAAATGAACATGAGATCAAAATATAAACATACTTCTCAAAAGTGTACAGAATATATTCAACAACCAAGAAGCATCTCAACTTATCACCATTATTTCCTTTTCTTAGTGCTACTTCACTTCATAAGGAACTTTTCTCTGACATGAAAATATAAGGATTACCTGAAAGGAAATTACAACTGCTACTCTTATTTTTTTGACTGGAAATCTGGCAGATCTAGAGCCTTCTTGATAGCTCCATCGGGTTCATTTCAACATAGAGTCGCCACATCCTTGCAGAGGAAAATCTTCAAACAGCAAAAGCCATATATATATATATATATATATATATATATATATATATATTTCTGGGTTCTCTCCAACCAGCAAAGCCACATAATTGTTTTATAATCACTGCAATAAAAACACCTCCAAGGTATCCTTCCACAAATCTGAAATAACTTTCAGATTCTAAGACCTTGACTCTTTCTTTCAAAACTAGATTCTGGGGTTAACACATCAAGACAAGGAAACCACTCTCCTACACTCACTAACCATTCTAATTCAGAAAATCCCCAGTAGAGTCACCATTTTTTTAGCGCAACTCGGATGGGCTAACTTGAATCTGGATTGAAAGATTTGAAAATTAGAAAACCAGAGATTCTAGGAAAGTTCAACAAGATTATTGCATCTCTTAATTCCCTAGTAGATTCACCATTCTGTTAATGTGACTCAGATGGGCTGACTTGAAACTGGATTGAAAGATTTGGAAATTTAGAAAATAGAGATTCTAGGAAAGTTCCAAGATTATTGCATCTCTTATTCCCCAGTAGAGCCTCCATTCTGTTAGCATTTTTCCCTGACCCTGCCAAAGAAAAGGCTAATTAACAAGGATCAAACAATCCTCCTACACTTCAAGCTCAAAGGCTCAGGTAGGTGTACCTATTGGATTCACTTCTTTCAGTGAATCATGAGATAGATTTATGCCCATCACACTTGATATAACAATCATTCACAACTCATTAAATAGAAAAGTAAAATGAATTGATGATGACAACTGCATAAAGAAGTAAAGACCAGTGCCTTGTCTATTGGGAAATATAGTCATATAAACATACATTCACAGAAAACCCTTTAAATCCAAACATATAGGACCCAAATGAAGTGCCTTACAAATCATTCTTTTCACTCCAACACCTGGACATCAGGTTCATATCCAACCTTCAAACCTCTGAACTTGTCTATAAGATTTACTCCTTCCTTGAAAGAAACTAAAACACAAATTCACAGTTACCTTATAACTGGTGCACTAAAATGCCTTACAAATTAATACAAAATGATTCAGGATCAAACACAAAGACATCAAACAAATACTAGAAAGGGATTTCATTTATTTTTCATTAAAAACTTCTGATTCAATACATCTACATAACAAAGAACTCAAAACCAGACATACAAAGTCAGAAAGTTGCCTTACATCATTAATTTCACCATCCCTGTACAATTGAGAAGAAACTGAGATATAGAGAAAATGAGAAGAACAAATTCAATTCACCGACACATGTCCTTCTCCCAGAAAATATCTTCAACTTCTTCTTTTCCTAACTGAAAAAATTTGATTTGATCTGAACTCAAAAGGCTCAAAAATCATAATCCTCATTTCGAGACCTTTCCAGTGATATATGATACTTGATACTTTTGATAAAATTTTCCCCCTGAACCATTAAATAAACTCTTCTTCTTGTGCACATTTCTTAAATAGTATGAAATATTTGAATGCATTTTCAATAGTTAAACTATTGAACTGAGATAATATTTCATTTTAACATCTATATTTTATTCTTTTCTCTCACACTGCACCAGATTTACACACTTGTCACATGCTGATTGGCTCTGAAAATCCACCTACTAATTCTTGACTGGCTCCATTTTACCTCCGCAAGTGTGCGACTAAGTCATTCTCGCTTACTTGCAAGCATTTTATGCTGCCTCTAAAATCCTCTGCAAGTGCACGACTAGATTAGTCGCTCACTCGCGATCCATTTTCATCACCTTGCAAATATTGCACGACTGAGCGATGAACTCGTTTCTAGTCTGCGACTGAGCGATTGGATGTTGCGCGACTGCACGACGAGCACAGTCGCTCACCTGCGGATCATTTTTGGGACCTCATCAAACCAGCGCAACTGTGTGATGAGCTTGACCGCTCATTCACACACCAATTTTTCTCCACTGGAAATCCTGGGCGACTGCGCGACTGGCTCGGTTGTGCAGTCGCAAGCTATTTTTGAGACCTCCTCTTTCTAGCGCAAGTGAATGACCATCTACCATGTGTCCACCCATCACCGCCAGTTGGATGCCACCTCACTTGAAAAATTTGGGCATCGACCGACTAGGTAGGCTTCCCAAGGCACTTTCTGAGCTCGCGTATGGAGAGCCTCCTCATCTTCAAAGTAATACTTGTGCCTTCTTTGTTATAAACATCTGAAATTGTTCGTGCGGGGTTAATGTGGGATATATGGGTTTGAAGTTTTTAAAGCTTTCTATGCATTTTCGCTCAAAATTTAAGGGGCCCACCATCGCCTGCAACCTTCCAGCCAAGGGGCCCGCAAATGGGCCTCTTTGCTCTTCATTCAAACTAATACATTAGCGCTGAAATACTTAAACAATAAATAATACCGCAACATTGTGCATGTGGAACAATCTTCTTTGCATTTTCCAAGTTTTTATCTTCCTCACATGCTTATCTCCTGCGTTGGGCGTCCATTCTTGTTTTAAAACCTGCGCAATGCATCTTGAATGTTGTCAAAGATCATTTACTAAGCGCAGATCTCCAGTTCATTTTAAAATGCTTCTTAATTGGCATTTTCTTTCTGGTATTTGCGCTAACTTCTGGCAAATCTTGTGTCATCTTTTGTGCTTGGTGCTTGGACCTTTTCAATATGTGCAGGCCTTCATTTACATTGCATGGACTCCTCCTTATCTTCCATTCTATTCACAATTACCTACTAATTGCATTGGATTGCAGGTTTTTAATGTTTTTTTTTTTAACGCGGCTTCCCTTCTTCACTCCTGCGCAGACCCTCCCTTTTGGCATCATGCACAACTGGAAATGTGGCAAATATTGTAGAGTTTGGTCTTGCCCCTGCCAAGTTTCATTGGCTTGAAAAATTTAAAAAATCCCTCTATTTCTGTGTAAACTTGTCTTTCTTCTCGAACGCAAGCTTCCACTGCAAATACCTTTTACACCTACCTTCAAAAATATGCACAGACACCTCTTGAAACATATGCCAAATACATCTGCTTGAAATGTTTTCAATGTCCCTTTCTATTTTTAGACTTTGCTTTACTACGCTTTCTTTCACACACATTGCACAGATTTTATTTTTTGGCTTATCCTTGCTGTGTTGGCATTGGAATTCCTTAAAACTCCTTGCACAGGCTTTGGCTAGTGTCTTGCATTTTGGAAAGTTTTAATATGTCTTGACTTCCTACAAGAATCAGCATAGACCCTATAGTATCCAATGCACAGGTTTTAGACTTAAATTACACCTGCTAAGTGATGTGCAATATCCATTTCACCTTTTGCGCTAGGTCTTCATCCACAATGTGCAGGCTTTTGGAGATTCATGCAACTACTCTTACATGCTACATTGCTTGCGCAACTTTATTGCATTTTATCATTAGTTGATTTTTCATTTGCTTATAGTTTAAACACAACCCTATCTTTTATTGAGCAAGTCTACATTTCATACTTCAAAAACTTGTGTAATCTCCCATTTTCTTTGCACTTGCCAATTGCCATTTGCTTGAAAGTTCTAAGTCATTTGCTAATTTGCACAGACTTTTTTGCCTAAGTTTAGCACTGCCTTTTGAAGTTTTAAAATTTGTGAGATTCCTCCTCTCAACGGGTGGCTATTTGGTCTTCTTTATTTTTTTAATCTCCACCTTCAACTTGCAATATACCATGCCTTACTATATTGCGCAATTTTAAATGCATGGCTCTGCATTCTTTTACATATTACCATATATATTTAAAAATGTTTTGTTTTAAACATTGGTTTGAGTCTTTGTTGTTTTGCAGCTGCCATTGGCGCCAGGTATCCTCTCTACAGATCCAGCGCAGACTCTTGCATATTGCTTGGGTTGCCTTGTATCTTTTGCCTAGCATGGCATCCCTTATTTACTGTAGATACCTCCTTTACTCCATTCTTGTATGTCTGTGTTCCCTTGATAAAAATCTATTATGATGAAATGCTCCATTGAAATGTGAGATATTAAACTTACTAGCCAAGCGGCAATAGTAGTCCAAACCTCTCTTTATGCAAGGTATCCTCCTTTGGAATCAAGCTTTGTTTATTTATTTTCCACCTTAGTGTAGGCATGGAGGATAAAACAAAAATATGGAGGAAGAAATGGACAGTCGCCAATGCATTGGCTTTTGCCTGGAATCTAGAGCATCCCTTAACAACTCCCATGTCTGCAGATCCACTGCTAATCATTTCACTGATGGATATCCATTCCTATCTAACAGCTTCAACTCCTCCCTAAAAATGATCTGGGTGACTTCTCCAGGCAATTTGGACTTGAAATTTGCAGAGCAAGAAATACTGAAAATTTACCATACACCCTTTTGCTAATGTACCCAACGTGAATAAACTTCCATCAATTTTTCCTTTGAAAACTTGCCTAGACACATTACTGGAACATAGCGCTGAAACAAGCACATAAATTTTCATACTTATAATCATCCTGAAAAATCTCTTTTCTTGACAGTTCCTGTGGCGAGAGATTTTAATCATCAAAGTTGGCAACTTATAAATTTCTGCAATTGCGCATGTCAAAACAAAGGAAAATGATTTTGGGAATGACTTATCACAAAAACCAAATCAATCCCTGAAGCTCTAAAATTCAACATGGTTGCAAATGTACATGGCTAGAACTCAGAAAACCCATTCACTCAAAATGGAAATTATCTGACATTAAGACACAAATCCATGAAGATGACCATTTTGTAAAATAATTTTGTATACACTATAAATCTGCATGAATTGCCCTTAGATTTGATTTCAAAAACAAATCAAAAGAGACTCTTATAGCCTGATACCCGAAACATAGATTCATTTTCAATCAAGGATAATATAACTTCAAGAAGCTTGCTCTATCAGTCAACCGGTTATTTATCATTGCTTCTCAAAGTCAGCCACTTAATAGCTTTTGAACTCAAATTTAGTGAAAAACACAGAAATTGGATTTAGAATCAACTGGGAAAAGTGGTCAAATGGATTGACCAAGCTCTATAATTATTCAGAGAAGTTCATTTCCAGGTTTATAATGCAAGGGTATTTTCAAAATCTCCAGATATTGAACTGGGGACAAATGGTGGGACCTCAAAGTAGGTCATTCTGCAATTATTCACTTGACACTTAGAGAAACTGAATAAATTACAAACAGAATGGCTTTGGGAAACCCGTCACCCGACTTCACAAGGATCTGCAAATGGGCATAGAAGTTCCTTATCATGTCTACAAAATTCTGGAACACTCCATAAAGTCATGCCTATCCATTTGGTCAGAGATGGAAACAATTAAAGTAGGTCACTTAATGACAACTGGAAAATGTCCAATATGTAGATTTGGGTAAACGCCTCAAAATGGCTATCTCCAAAATATTTCCAAACTGCGATCTAAAAGCTGGGACCTATTACATTTGCCAAATGATAGGTGAGAAACATGTCTCCCAAGTGGTTTTTCAGAAACATCATCAGGCCTCTTTTTATATGCATTCAAAGTAAGCCTTCTTCGTAGGTTTTTAAGGCAACAACTTACACTTGGAGAAATTTTCAGTATAGTCACTCCAAATTTCTTCAAAATTTGAGAGTACTAACACCATGCAAGCATTGATCCATATCTCATAGATGTCAATTGGTATTTGATTAATTAGATTGAGATGTCTTAGTCCAAAGAAGCAGAGGCATCAATATAGAAGGCGCAAACGTTGATTAACACAGATAATGATTGAGCCTACGAAGATGCTAATTAAAAGTTAGACTTTTCTTCGATGACCGATTATCTCATACCAGAGAAGTAGAGACGTTGATTTCCCGGTTAGGGGTGTCGATCAATACAAATGCTAGAGTGCAGGCCGAGACACCAATCTGGAACCTTCTCCAAAACTTGTAATTTCTCAACGTGACGACTCGCCTACTATCCTAGCTAGCCTAACTACTCTTAAGGTAGGTACTAGGGTTACTAAAAATACTATGGTTGAGTACAAAAATGGTACATAGGTGTATAGTCAAAAAATGGAAGCACTTCCATTTTAGACTTGTTTAGCCTTCTGAGTAAGTGGTTTGGGGTCATGAAAAGTGCCTTGACTGGGTTCCTGATCTTGACATGGCTTCCCCCCCTATTTTGCCTTTCTGTCCACCTTTTTCTGACCTGATTTCTACATTCTGGGATACAGACCTGTGTTTCTAGGATTTAGGGACAGGATCGACCTCCTAGGATAGGATCAACCTTGACCCTGACCTAGGACAGGGTCAACCTCGGCCCTGACCTAGGACAGTGTCGACCTCGACCCTGTCCCAGGGTCCAAATCCTGGGAACTTTCAGTTTTTGGATGTCGGTCTTTGCAAAAGTTGTTTCCTGCTTCCGGGTTGGCTGTTTCGGGTTCTGAAGCATTGATTCCTAAATTATATTTAACATAGGTCCTCTCCTAGGGGTTAAGGCTTTAATGTGAATTTAATTATCCTATGTCGGCCTCCTTAGAAGATTGTGCCCTAGTTTCATATAAAAGGGAGCTTTCTCCTCTCATTTTCTCTAAGCATTATTACGCAATTGAGAAGGATTTTCAAGTGCAATTCAAGCAAGCTAAGGAGAAATATTTCAAGCAAGCATCCATCCATTCTCAAGCATTCAAGCATCCATTTTCATGAAGGATATCCATTGGAGGCCATTGAAGGATTCAAGCTACATAGTGCCCTTTTGGTGATCTCTCCATCCACCTTCT
>MU227014.1:267104-295636 GCA_018584345.1 Thuja plicata
AGATCCATTGGAGGCCATTGAAGGATTTAAGCTACATAGTGCCCTTTTGGTGATCTCTCCATCCACCTTCTTCCAAGCCTCTTCCAAATTCAAGAACCCATTCAAGACTTGGTGTTGGAGATCTACACGAAATTGATTGAATACATCCTACATGATACATTCTACATTCTAGATCCATTTGATGCATACATACTTGTGGATTCATGGATTCGAATCCACCACAAGAGCTTCCATATAAGCAAGGTGAATTTATGTGTTTACTTTGTTTATCTATGCAATTTCAATTATATTATAAGGTTAATTCCAAAACTAGGGTTTGACCAAGGCAAACCCCTCCCTCACAACAAAAAAACCTTTTTTCTTGTAGGTACAGGTTCAGGACTATAGATTTGAGACCAGATCTGGATACCCTTTTCAGATTTCTTTCAGACTGTGCAAACAGGGACACTTTCAGAGTTGAGCAGATCGAGTTCGCAAAAGTGGTACAGGGTCGACCTTTTTCATAAGACGACATCAAAATAGAAAAATATTTTTGGGCTTTGTCCATCTCTATGTTCTGGTTCGGTATCAACTATCAGCATCTCCAGAAACAGTCTACAGATCTCAGAAAATAGCAATCTTTGATTTTCCATTTTGTAAGGTTGGTACTTCATCTCATCCATTTCAATTCCTAGAACTATCATATACATTCCTTTCTAAAATGGGAATTTAAGATCTTTCCTCTTTGCTCTCATTTCCAAATGATTGATTCATTTGTGCATTGATCCTTTTTGGGTTGATCAATTTGGATCTTTCATTTGTGCATTTGAGGTTGAAAGGAACATCTTATCTTCCCCACACATCACACAAACATCCACTTATTTCAAATGTGACATCTTTTCAAATGTTACACTTAGCAACATTTTATATGTTACAATAGGTACATGAATCATTATCACACTATTTGCTAGAATATATACAGCATCATAATCACTAATACAAGCATGAAGAAGGAACATACATGTATAATAATAAAAGCATCATGATATAAAGTCATAATTATCATTGGGACCACTCAAATACATATTCACTGGTCCCCAATGGTAGTTGATCATGTCACATGAACATGAGGACCCTCATGCCCTTCCCATCGTGCTCAAGATTATAATCACACTAGCCCAAATAATAATACAATTGCACACAAGGATAATAGGCTTACACAAATTTACTAGCAATAACACAACATGGATTCAATTCATAACCATATTCCATAAAAAATATGAATGGGGAATCATTACCTCATTGTATTCCTTCCCCATTCATATTTAAAAATTATGTGTAAAAAATAATAATAAGTAGAAAGTATACAAATCTCAACAATCATCCATCATCGATCTCGTAAACATGACTCTCATCAAGGTATACACTTTCCATCATCAAAAAAACATTCACAAAATCTTGTCATAGTGATACAACATGGTGAAAAATTCTCTTTTTGTAAATGCCTCACCAAGGAACCCTTTGACAATAAGGTAAACATGCTCCAATTCATAGGCAATAATTTTATTTTAATTAATTAATATATCAAATGAACTTCACTAATCTTTATTCAATATAATCGAATATAACATTTAGTCTTGAATCATCCAACAAGAATATAGTTCTCCATAAACACATCCAAGGGTCCAATAGCTCCAATATTAAGATCCATAACATGTGATCATGCTTAGCCTTTGAGACAGAATAAGAGGACATCTAGGAACCACCTGGGGAGCATATTTAAGCATCTAAGTCCCCACAAACTAGCTCATGATACTCACTAGGAAGAGTCACCGAAGGCAGGTACAAGTGTCAATCCATGCAAGCATTTATCCATATCTCACAAATGTCAATTGATAGTTGATTTACTAGATTGAGATGTCTTATTCCAAAGAAGCAGAGGTGTCAATCTAGAAGGTGCAAACGTCGATTAACACAGATAATGATTGATCCTACGAAGATGCTAATTAAAAGTTAGACTTTTCTTCGATGACCGATTATCTCATACCAAATAAGTAGAGACGTTGATTTCCAGGTTAGGGGTGTTGATCAATACAAATGCTAGAGTGTGGGCCGAGATGCCAATCTGGAACCTTCTCCCAAACTTGGAATTTCTCGACGCGATGACTCACCTACTATCCTAGCTAGCCTAACTACTCCTAAGGTAGGTACTAGGGTTACTAAAAATACTATGGTTGAGTAAAATTGACACATGGGTACATGAATCGTTATCACAATATGTGCTAGAATAGATACAACATCATAATCACTAATACAAGCATGAAGAAGGAACATACATGTACAATAATAAAAGCATCATGATATAAAGTCATCATTTACATTGGGATCACTCAAATACCTATTCACTGGTCCCCAATGGTAGTTGATCATACCACATGAACATGAGGACCCTCATGCCCTTCCCACCATGCTCAAGAATATAGTCACACTAGCCTAAATAATAATACAATCACACACAAGGATAATAGGCTTACACACATTGACTAGAAATACCATGACATGGATTCAATTCATAACCATGTTCCATAACAACATATGAATCAGAAATCATTACCTCAATGTATTCCTTCCCCGATCATATTCAATAATTATGTAAAAAACAATAATAAGTAGAAAGTATGCAAATATCAACAATCATCCATCATGGATCTCGTAAAACATGGCTCTCATCAAGGCATACAATTTCCATCATCAAAAACACATTCACAACATGGAAGGTACATCCTCTTCTAGGTGCTGCTCATATCTATGAGCTAGGAACGTAGGAAAAAAGAGTGGGGAGTGTCATTGGGTGTACTCATAATAATGGAACCACCACCCAATGTCGAGCATTTTCTCATACAAATGAGAAGGTCAATCAATGCAAGAATAACCACCACATGTCCAAGGATACATGTGCAATATTTCCTACACTTTCACCCATAGCCTCATCATAGTGCTCATCGTGTGTCTGTGGTAATAACTATCTTGGTTCATTTTATTTTTGTGTCTTTAGTTTTCACTAATTAAGCAAATTCCCAATGAGTTACCTAGGGGCCCCTTTGTGCCCTAGTCCCCCGACTGGACACCACTCCTGTAATTTCCCCCTTATTTCCTACCCAAGGCTCAATAAACCTAAATTACAAATCAAGATAAAGCACCAACTTCTCAATATCAATTGGCTTTAACAACAATGAGCTCATCATATTGATTACATGTAAAATGCCAAGAAATTAAAACCATAACATGATTCCACAAAAAACCAAAATGACAATTAATTTCCACATTTAAACATTCAATTTCAAGTTCAAACAATCAAATAACTCAAATAAAAGTTTTGGCTAAAAATTGGCAATGGAAATTATTCACCCAAAATTCACTAAAAAATTAAACTCAACGAATTAGAATCTGAGAAAATCCATTGATTTTCATGCATCCAACATCCCAAAAATGCAATCAATTTATCATTATAATCAATCAATAAAAAATGAGCTACATAACAATACAAAAACCCTCATTTTCTCACCCAAATTGGGGAAATCTTCAAATCAACACCAAATGCAATGCCATAAACTGAAAGTATGTTTAGAAACATCCATTTATTCAATTGCAACAAATTTCCAACAACCAAATTGGAAAAAAAAAGAGATATGAAGAGATTCTTACCTCCAACCAAGAAAACCTTCAAAATATAAGAAGCCACCAAAAAACTCAGTGAAACCACACAAAATTTGGAGAGTCAGTATATTTTGACAAGAGAAATTTGATGAACAAAAACACCCACAAAAATATTTCCCTTCAATCTTCCACACTAAGCCAATTTCAAATCCAGGCAAAGAGGTTTTTACAAAAACTCCTAAGGGTGAAAATTACAAGTCCCATAAAAAATACTTTTTCAATAATTAGAAGAGGCTCTTTTTGAAACCATTAAAAAATATAAAATAACATAAGTCAAGTTTAATAATAAACTTCCAAAATCCCCAAATACAATAACCATTAATTCCAATTAAACCAAATTCCTATACGACATAATTGTCGATAATTATAACCCACCAAATAAAAAATTAAAACAACATTTAACTAATTAAACAAGCAACAATAAAACACAAGTAAACTAAAGTGAACAAACACTTTTCACGGGAGGACTACATATGGAATTGGGTATCCAAAAGCTACAAACGACAATAGTTGAGGATCAAATAATGAAATAATAGGGAAATCACCCTTACATAGGAACGATGGGTTTAGGCTAAGGAGCATTTGGTCAATGTTTTGTCTATAGTAACCACCATCGGGGTTATTATAGGCATGCTCAGATTTGTGGAACCAAGTGGAATTGATGCCTGGTACCTACTCAAATTAGTAAAATAATTTGAAGCACATATATCATTCAATAACATTAATCAATGAAAGGGAACTTTAACGGTGTAATCATTTGTATGTAATGAATGTTACGACATTGCTGCTTCTCACAAATCATTATCATTTATCTAAACACATAATGTAAAATCAAGCAACATTAACTATCGTTAATATCATTAACCATTATTCGTCATCAAAATAGTAATCTCTTCTAAGTTAGCATATCAACCCATAGTTAATCATCGACGAATGACTAGAAATATCAACAAGAATCATTAGCTACCACTATTTGTCAATATCATCATTAAAATTGAATATCAGTAATATTCATAATACTAATCTCCTCTAATTAAATATGATTCTCAATATTAATCATCATTAATTAACCTTTAGACATCGCCAATATACCCTTATCTAAGTTATGATGTTAACATTTCCAACCATCGTGTGTGTGTGTGTGTGTGTGCATGTGTGTGCGCGTGTGTAAAAACCATTAATGAACATATCAACATTCAATTCAATATAATGAACATATGATAGGTCTAATGAATAGGCATACAACAACACATAATAATCACAATAATTCAACAACTTACAGGCACAACATTAACATATCATCATGAAATCACAACAATTGCTACATAATGAAATATCCTCAAATATACAATCCAATCATCGTTGAAGGATCATCACTCACACACAATCGAAACCACTAAAACTCAGCAAAACAATGACATGTCACCAGAAGATCATCTCATAATAACAATATGATAGCATAATAAGCATCCTCAAAGATAAATGGTCTAGGTATCATCAAAGTATAAACACCATATAAAATCATCACTGACATAGCCAACATAAATCACATCTCATGCTAATAGTGAGTACAATAAAAACTACCACATAAGAACAAAATAAAAAAATAATCTCAAAATTCATAACTAAAGTCCAACTCGGGTCCAAAATAGGTAGAAACATAAATCAAACATGGGAGGCACTACACTTTATGAGCATCATACTGTGGGAGATTTTTATAATTTTGAGGATGATTATGGGAATGAGGAATTGGTTTCTAATGCTGCTAGTAGTGATGGTCCTATTAAGCAGTTTGTGGGTGTTGGAAATGAGTTGAGTAACTAAGAGGGGAGGGGTGAATCAGTTACCACAAAAAAAAAATCCAAGTCCCTTAGATGTCTTAAACAAAAATTTTACTGTTACTCGGTTAACAAAGATATTCTGTTGTTACTCGGTTAACAAAGTGTTAGGGTCTATTTTGAGTCGCCATGGTAAAACTATCCTTGACCCTATAAATTTTTTAATCCTCATCTGATTTCCTCCTTATCACCAAGATTTCATGATAAAAGTGTTTTCCAATGTCGATTTTTACTTCTGAGTAAATCGTTTTAATACTTCATGAACCCTTCTTGTAGAAGTCAGCTCTTTTCGGCCAAGTGTAGAAGTTATTTCTTCCTTATGAACAACTTTGAAGCTCTTTGAGCCTTGGTTCAAAGTAGTTCAAATAAATTTTTTGGGCTAACATTGATGATCGCAGGTGGGACCCGTACCACGTCAGCATTACGACAGTGAACCACTTTGAACCACTTCGAACCTCGGTTCAAGTAGTTCAAAGTAGTTCAAAGGTATACTGAGCGAGCTTAAAAGACGGATGTGACAACCAAAGTGATAGATGACATGAAATGTTAGAGCCATATTTATTGGAATAATGGTACAGTCGGTCTTGATTTGATGATAAACACGATGCAATTCTAAGCTGGAAAAATAAGTTAAGGCAGATGATTTTTTAGCACGAGTAAAGGAGTGGTATTAAATGTAAAGTAATAATGACTTGAGTGATTTGATTAAATGAAGCTTTCCAGATGTCACATTGTTAGATTCACTCCATGCGAGCCTACATGCCACATTTAGTGTTTGTCTCTTTGGTTATATTTCAGCTGGGTGAGCATTCTTTAAATATTATCCTTCAACTTTTTCATTTTCATAGCTAGGTTGAGGAGTCTCGGTTGCGAAGGGAAGAAGTTTTTGTTTTCCTAAGTCTGCATAAAATAGGTAAACGCCGCAAAAGCCCCCTCTTGCTTCCTATTTTCTATGTGGTTATATGTTTTTGAAGGGTTGCAATTCTTTGTTTGTTTGGAAAATCAAAATGAGGTCTAACATGCATTTTTTTTGGGAATACTACAAATCTAGAGTGTAGAGCTCCAGTGATTACGGACACTAATTTGCTAGGAGTTGAGGTAGAGAAGTTGGATGAAAATCTGAAGGATGCAGTAGAGACAAAATATACCTTAAAGCTCATGTCTAGCGGTCTACTTCAAGCTGCCGCTTTTCCCCCAGTTGTAGTTAATCCAGAGATGGTTCTATAGTGCATAAACTATTATGATGTTAAGTCCAAAAGTGTGCTGAATAACAAGGGTATACGTCTTTTGACTATAAATAGGGAAACAATAATGTCAAATTTTAAGCTCCCAGATGAAGCTTTTGTTAGTTTTACACCAACTCAGTCACTCTCTCAATTTTGAGAGAGAAGTGACAAGAAACTCATCAATATCGCTCGCAAGTGGATTGTATCAAACTACAAAGTTGGTTCCAGATAACCTAAGTTTTTTACCAAAGACCATATGAAACCTCACATTCACAATATAATGCTCTTGTTACATAGAGTGAAGGGTTCAGAGTAGGTGCTCCTTTTCGAAGACTAGATGTACCATTTTATTGAGATTGTCTTAGAAGGCAATCAAAGTCTAGACTGGGCTGAGATAATTGCAATCTCACTAAGAGATTAGCTCAAACAAGAACAGACGATAATGCATGAATTTTATATGTCATCTTACTTAATATATTTCCTTGCATGCACCCAAGACCTTGTCGGGATTCCCCATGAGCCATGGAGTGAAGACATCAACATTTTTAAATATTTCCCTTTACTAAGGAAAGACAGAGTCCTTGAGGACTATCAGAGAGTTCATGATGTTTTCCTCAGGAAATTGTGTTACCAGTTAGCCAGAACCCCAAATTAGAGGATTTATTCAAAAGCACAGAAGATAGTTCAGCATTTCAGTAGTTTTTATACTCAATTTCCATGGTTCACATATGTGAGAGTTGGGGGTTTTGACTAAGAAGCTCTTAAGTTGCCAAGATTTTGCTTTGATTATTTCATCTTAGTGGAGGTTTGCAGACAGCTATTCACGGTAACTAAAAATAATCTTCCGAAACAGAAATGGGATTCTATGTTTCCCATTATCCTTGGAGCTATGACATGTAAGAGTATGCTTGACACCTTCGTGATAGGCAGTAATTTGGTGGGTTTTCACATGTATTTCTATGAGCTGAGAAGAGGCTTTGACACAAAAGGATTCACAAGGAAGGCTTTTGATTTGAATTTCCAGTCTAAGTTGAACCCGCATATCAAAGATTTATGGGTAGATATCGGAGATGAAGGAGAAATTAAAAAGAGAGATCACTCTAGGCTATTGATTCCCCAAATCAAAACATTGCAGTTGAAGTTTAACATTGCTGGCATGAAAGAAGATCATTCTGAAGTCATTGAACCCGGTTTTGATGGTCCAAACACAGAGGATTTGTCAGAAATAGACTAGAAAGGAGAAGACCAAGAAGATATCAAATTAAGGGCTAGGTTCATTATAGCCTACACTGATGACTAGTTAAAAAAGATGAGACAAACCATAGCAAAGATTACATCTCCTAAGAAGTCTAATACAAGTCCTATCTCAGTTGAAGTGTTGCTTATACCCTCTAACGTTTCCCTCTTGATCACTCATGCAGGTAATGCTCTTCCATCTAAAAGGAAAGTGATTTCCTGTGCACATCCTACTGCACCCCAAACAAGGTCAAGAACAAGGTCTGAAGGATGAACACAAATGGCATCCCCATATTCAGGTTATATTGATATTGATATCAATGATGAGGATATCTCTTTCTCACCAGAGCATATCAAGAAAGACCAAGAAATTTTTATGGACAAGCCTGAAGTTCAACAGGAGAATGCCATGCCTTCTAGGACAACAGATAATAGGTTGATGACTAGTTCAATTCCTCCTTGGTTGACAGATTCGGTTAATAAGAAGTGCAGATTTAAACTTGTCTCCTTACCAGTTAAGGAAATAGTTACCAAGTATGCTACTCGTGCTCTGAAGGAAAAAAGGGTTAAGAGCAATGCGAGGTTGACTACCGATCCTAGTATAGGAAAAGTGACCGCCGAGATCGCAACCTTCAAACAAAAGGAAGGAGTCCATGAACCCATGACAGAAGATTTTGAGGTTACAAAGATGGAGTTTAGTGTGTTATACAAGGATACCAGAGACCATTTGTTTAAATTTTTTGCAGACCACATGCTCGGTCAATCTTAAAAGGATGGTAAGGAAAAACATGAACTCAAGCAACTCATGATCACAATGGCTGATTTCCTTAGTTCACTTAGTGAGGTTGGAGCATTACCCTTGGCCCAATCTCCACAAGATTTTGATCCTAATTCTGCAGATAATAAATAATTATTGAAGCAGATGCAGTAGAGTAGAGCCCTCATGGAAGCAATGAAGAACTAGATTGGTGGTATTGTCATGGAAGGAAGAAAGTTCATTCAGGAATTCTTCACCACCTATGTGGTGAGGGAAGCGCTGATTGGGGAAATTCATACTATAATTCTAGGATGGGAATCAGATGAAGAGAAGTGTGCAACTATCATATCGCAGGTTACTGAGATAGAGGAATATGGAGTCAGGAAATTCTTGACAGAAAATCCGATGAAGATGGTGGACACTTGCATGCAGTTTATATTAAAAAAGAATCTAGGTTGGAAAGGTAGTCTATTCAGAGTTGTAGTCTCTAGCATGCATGCTATGGAAAAAGAGACCAAAGAAATGCACACCAACGCATTAAAAGACATAAAAGTGGTAAATCCGTCCAGTATTCTCCAGCTAGAAGAAGGAAGCACAAACACAAAAGCCATGATTAAGAGCTTTGAGGATACTATGAATAGTATCAAGGAAAAAGAGGAAATAATGGCTGAAAAATTCACTAGGATAGCTAACATAGAGTCCATGTTGTTCCTAAACAGAGGAAAGTTACCCAGGCAGTTGGCAAAAATTCACGATTTCAAGTGGGAAAAGAATGCTATCGTGCAAAGCTGACCGGTTTAAAGAACCTGCACTCTCATTCGATCCAGGAGCTGGTGAGCACATTTCAGAGTTGGAAGCTGGTTCGTGAAGTGACGTCCGAGGACAAGTAGCTGAAGTCATGCAAGGATTTTATGTTTTAAGTTATTGTTAGTTATGGGACAGCTGCTTCTAAAACTGTTTCTCTTTTAAGTTACTAGTTTGTAACTATTTATTTTCGGTTATCCCGGGTGGCCGAGTTTTCAGGGAGGCTCCCGGGATCGCTAAAATATATATGCTAGTGCATAAAACTCTGTAAGGGTTAGATTTTTTGGGTTCAAACTTAGTTTTGATAATTGGATTAGTCTGTGTTAGTGGTTTCTTTTGTTTTCTTTTGAAAGAAATTAAAGAGAAAGATATAGAAATTTGCATTGATCTCATACTTTGTTATGTGTAATCATGATACTCTGATATAAAGCTCGATTTGAATCTTTGAATTTAAATTTGTGATATTTAATTACTTTGTGAATTAATATATTTTTGTCTTTATGTTGTTCGTATATGTATGATGGTTGTCTATCTTTCTTGAAAATTCTTTGTTTCTTCCTCATTTGGAGTTTATTTCCAGATAGTTAAAGAATATGTGTGTTCTTTAATTTTAGTTTCCTTTCCATGTTTGAAATATCTAGAAAATACCTCAGTACCAAGGAGTATTTGAGAGATCCTTACGTGCTTTCGGGTTAAAAGTACTTTGGTTAATTGTTAAATTGGAAATTTGTTGAATATTTCTAAGAGGGAGATGTACCTCACATGATTTAGAGGGAAGCAATTATCTTATGCTTACCCAACTATTGTAGAATTGTTTGACTTCAAAAAGGCATAGGGTCAACATAGGTTGTGATTAAAGTGGAGACAAATATATTCACCAACAGATTTTTGGCGACTCTATTGGGGAGCATTGTTATTGAAAAGACTAGTAACAATTACAATTTTTATGATTGAATAAATCATGGTATTGTCTGCTGTTGTAATCCTGGGTCAAGAAGAAGTTCCTCCAGTTCTACAACCATATTTGCATTTCTTGGACACTCAAGAAGACATCATAGCCGATCTCAATACTTTGCTTGGAAGTTAAGGACAAATGACCAGCAATACCAACACGTCCACTTGGTTATAAAAGAAGAAGAGGAGATCAAAGAGTGGCTGAGGGGACTCTCCATTGCTCAAGAAGTTTCTATTATGGATAGAGAAGCTCAAGGCCTTTAAAAGAAACTAAAAATTTGTTTACACGACCAAGCTGGCTGGAAAAAGATATACAAGAGGTGACCAGTGTACAGGGCTGGTTGATGAAGATTTTGAAGCTTTAAAAATTTGATTTTTTTCCCTAATTTTAACACTCCCAAGAATAAGAAGACCCAGACTTGCAGTAGACCCTCTTCGCCCCCTGCTGGCCCCACTGTATCACCAATTGTTCAAGTTGTTATTCCTCCAGGTACTATAATACCTTTGGGTTTCAACACTCAACCTCTAAAATTTCAATACCCACTCATGGCTGCTAATTAGTCATGGGGTCAAAACATAGGCCCTTTGAACCTAGGAGTCAGTGCTCTCGCTGCTCTTCCAAAAGGGGCTAATCAAATCTTACCCAAGTTCAATGGAGATGGTAAGATGAAAATAGAAGATCACCTAAGTGCTTTTCACATAGCATGTGGCATTCTTAGTGTCCCTACTCAGGAATTTACAGTTAGAATTTTTGTAAGGACATTAACCGATGTAGGAGATGACTAGTTCAATCACTTGCCTCATGGATCAATTACCAGTTGGGATGATATGAAAGATGTTTTTGAAGCAAGATTCAAAACACGTGATAATGAAATTTCACTACTGCTCCAGTTAAGTCAACTAAAAAAAGAGATACATGAACCTATGCAGGAATATGTGGCCAAGTACAATAGGATTCTATAAAGAATCCTTGTGAATGCAACGCCCAGTGATGAAAACAAAAATATATTTTTTCTCAATGCGGTACCACCCGACATAAGTTTTCACCTATTGAAAGATGGGGCAGCTAATTTGAATGTTGCACAAAGACAAGCTATTTAGCTCGAGGATACGTTTATCATGGCTGGAAAGTGGAAAAGGGAAATTCAATCCTTGGGTGCCTCTTCTTCTAATCCAATAAATCCTCTGGCGCAAAGGTTGATGAATGACATGGAAATGCTTAAGAGGTAGCAAAATATAGCTAGTTCTTTGTATCAATATCCCTACCAAGATGTTGGTTGTAAGTAGTTTGACCAATCCCATGGGAAGACTCCTCTTTTGATGAGTTCACAGCCTAGGTTACAGATTGAATCAACACCTAAAGAAACTATGTGTTCTTTCCATTTGACAACAGATCATGACGGTGAAACATGTCTAGACTCACTAAGATGTCTTCAGATAAATGCAACTAAGGACATCATTGGAATAGAAGAATATAAAGAAGAAAAGGCTCCTTCTGATATCGGACATTCAAGCTCTTTTTATCTGGAATATGAGTCCGAATCTAAAAGAGGTAGAAACATATTGGAGAATCTACAAGATCCTTCATGTGCATTCCTTACAAGAAATCAAATGAATCATAAGTTCTCCCCTGGCGCTGGAACATCTGATAATTACCAAAAGGGTAAAGAGATAGGGAGTGGTGAAATCTCATCAAGTTTGAAGAATTCAAGAATTAAAATCCTACAAAAAGGTAACACAGCTTATGTTCCTCATGCTTTCAATTTTGTTGAGTTTTTCAAAACTACCTCTATATCCATCTCCCCAGCTGAATATTTGAGGATGAACCCAAAAGAGTTAGACAAATTGGTTAAGTATGTTAAAGGGGAATCAAATTCAAACATCCAATCAAATAAACCCCTGATAGGAGAAACAACCAAAATTGAAGAACCCTCCATCTTCATATCTGAAGATACTCCACAAATACCCGATGACTTCCCTTATGTCAATTCTATAGAAAATGAAATAGAGGAGAAGAAACCAAATCCTTTTTACATCTCCTTGCTATTAAATGGGCAGAAACTTAGTAATTGTATTATTGATTCTGGTGCTTCTGATAATATAATGCCTACCCCAGTTTCCAAATCCCTCAGTCTTACTTTAACCAAGACATTCGGTCATTGTTATTCCATGGATGGGAAGAAAGTACCTTTAATGGGTCAGCTCAAACATGCGCAAGCTGTTTTTGTTGTATGCCCAGATAAGCGTCTGAAATTGACAATCCTAGTGGCAGGTATCCCAACAAGCTACAATATGTTGCTTAGTAGAACCTTTTGTAAAGATATGTGAGGCGATATTGAAATGGATTGGTTTGAATCAATTATCCTAGTGGGTAAGAAGAAAATAAAGATTGAACCAAAACCCCCAAAAAAATATATGGTAGTTCCCTCAGATAATCCCAAAGCCCAGATCCTTTTTGAAGAATGTCATTTCGATAATTATGTGGTTTTGTCTGATAATGAATCTGAACTTGTTGTTGAAGATTCAGGGGATGAAGCCCTATGGAGAATGGAATTTGATGGTAGTTGTTCAAACTCAGGATCAGGAATAGGAGTCATGTTGTTTCCTTCTATTGGAGAGTGTATTCCTTTGTCTTTTAAACTAGATTTCAGGAATACTAATAATACTGCCAAATATGAAGCATTGCTATTAGGACTGGAAGAAGCAAGGCTCATAGCAGTTAAGAAGTTGATTTCCAAAGGTGGTGTTGACCTGGTTGTGAAATAGGTAAGAGTTCAATTTTCAATCAAGAATGAAAAATTAAAGCACTATAGAAATCTAGTGTGGGATGAACTTGAGTCCTTTGATGCTTTTTCTATCGATTTCATACCCAGAAGTTTGAACACTAGAGAAGATTCCTTAGCAGTTTCAGCTTCACTACTTTTACCACATCCAGATTTCAAAACACAGAGCTACCGAATAGAAATATTATACAGGTCGAAAGTGTCAGATAACGTAGGACATTGGTAAGTGTTTGATAACAATTCTCAGCTCAGTGATTTCTTAGGGTGTATTAACAGTTTTGCTACTGTTTATTTTGAAGGTTTCGGAGATGAGTGCAAGGAAACCTATGAAGATTCTTCAGGGGATGATGGATTCATTCAGCTAAAAGGAAATAAAATTCCAAAGGGGCTGGTCTCCTTAGAACATCTATTTCAAAGGAGATATGATAATACAATCAAAGAAAAGATATCCCATGCCCATAATTCCAAGGAATATGATAAGATCAATATAGGCGATGAAGATGACCCTAAATGGGTTTTGATAGGCAAAACATGTTCTTAGCAGGAGAAAGAAGGCCTCACAAAACTACTAACAGAGTATAAAGATGTTTTTTCTTGGGGGTACAAAGACCTTAAGAATTTTAGAGGTGGTTAGTTTAGACATCATATCCCCTTGAAGCCAGAAGCCACGCCTTTTCACCAAAAATTGAGGAATTACAATCCGAAAGTGTCAGAGGCCATACTGAAAGAAGTAGAAAAGATGTTGCAAGCCAGGATTATCTACCTGATCCACCATTCCACCTAGATTGCCAATATAGTCCCTGTGAGGAAAAAGAATGGTGAAATCCAAATTTGTGTAGATTTCTAGAATCTGAATCAAGCCAGTCTCATGGATAACTATGCGTTGCTAGTCATGGAAAATGTACTTCAGGTAGTATCAGGATCAGAAGTGATGTCTATGTTAGATGGCTATTCCAGATACAACCAAATCAGTGTGGTGAAGGAGGATCAACACAAAACATCTTTTATAACTCCCTGGGGTACCTTCGCGTATAACCAAATGTCGTTTTGATTGATTAACGTCGGTGTCACTTTTTAGAGAGCGATGAATTCCTCATTTAGGGATCTTTGCAATAAGATAATTGTAATTTATCTAGATTACTTGACTGTCTATTCAAAGAGGAGGAGCCGCCATTTCAATGATATAGAAATAGTGTTGAAAAGATGCAGAAGTCACGGTATCTCCCTAGATCTGAAAAAAGTTAGTCTTCTTTATTGAGGAGGGTAAATTTGTAGGACATATTATTGCAAAAGAAGGCATCAAAATTGATCCTGATAGGGTCAAATTGATTCAAAAGCTCAACTTACTTTCTAGCAGAAGTGGTGTGAAGTCTTTCTTCTGCCAAGTGAACTTTTTTAGGGCCTTTATTCCAGAATTTTCAGAAACTACCAGGTATATAGTAGACATGTTGAGTGAGAAATTTCCTTTCAAATGGAATGAAGAGGGGTGGAAAGATTTTAATGATATTAAAATAGCAATATCCCAAGCTCCTATCTTGACAAGTCCATATTTCAAAAAAGATTTCATTATTTATTGCTATGTGTCAGAGCATACCTTGTCTGGCATTTTGACACAAAAGGATGAGAAAGGGAAAGAGGTGCCCATTGCTTTCATGAGCACACCCATGAAGAAACATGAACTTAAGTATTCTTAGATCAAGAAGCATGCCTTTGCCATAGTAAAAGTGGTAAAACAATTCAGGTATTATATCTTACACTCTCACGCTACAGTATATGTCCCATAAACAACATTAAAAAGCATCTTGACTCAAAAGGAGATAGGGATGAATGATAGAGAAGTATGGATAGCTAAAATATAGGAATATGATTTGACTATTAAGTCAACCAATTTGGTTAGAGGAAAAGGTTTGTGTAAATTGATAGCGGAAAATGGTGAATTGGTGAAAGAGGAAGTAAATGAAGTCCCCATGATGTTATTAGTAAGTTTGACTAATCCCTGGTTTTCAAATGTGACATACTTCCTCACCTATGGAGAATACCCTAGAAACTTGAATCCCTGAGAAAGGCGTAATCTAAAATTAAAAGCTTCCAAGTATGTAATCTCTCAAGATGTGTTGTATAAAAGGGGTATTGATGGAACCTTCCTGAGATGTGTTGATGTTGTCCAGTAGAAATAATTACTGAGAGATTTCCACGATGAAGCCTGTGGAGGGAATTACTCCTCTACCATCATGGCGTTCAAAATTCTCTGAAACCTTTTTTACTGGCTAGGATTGTTCAAGGATGCTTATCACTACGTCAAGAATTGTGAGAAATGTAAGTTATTTACTGGGCGTCCACAACTTGCAGCATTACCTCTCAAGATAGTGGTAGTTGATGAACCCTTCAAACAATGGGGGATAGATTTTTTTGGGCCTTCATATCCTCCGTCCAGTGTAGGACATATATTTATTCTAACTGCTACTGACTACTTCACCAAGTGGGTAGAAGCGGTTCTGACTAAAAAAGGCAAATTCACAAGTTGTCTGTGATTTCTTGATTAACCATATTTTTATCAGGTTTGGGATACCAGTCAAGGTGGTAGTAGATAATGGTACGTATTTTTCTTCAGAAGAGATTTTGGATTTTTGTTACGAACATGCGATATCTTTAGCTCATTCATCTGACTACTTTCCACAAGGGAACGGTGAGGCAGAATCCAGTAATAAAAACCTCATAGCTATAATGAAGAAATTGCTGGATAATAATCCTCATGATTGGCATAAGAAGTTGCATGAAGCCTTGTGGGCTGATAGGACTACTCCCAAAAGAGCTATTGGCATGGCTCCTTTTGAGCTCGTATATGGGATTGGAGATCATGTATTCTTACCTCTAGAATTATCAACGACCAAGCTGGAGTTAGTGATTGAAGATCAATGTTTTCAAAGCTCTCTGGAAAAATGCATCATGCACCTGAATAAGTTGGAGGAAGAAAGAAATGACTTAGTGGATCACATCACAGGGCACCTGTTGAAAGTCAAGCGAATTTTTGATATGAAAGACCATGCACAAAATTTTATGAAAGGAGATGAAGTCCTGTTGTGGGATAAGAGAAGGGCGCCTAAGGGATCTCATGGGACATTCAAGTCCTTATGGAAAGGTACATTTATTATATCAGAAGAAATTGGTTCTAATGCTTGCTGTCTGTCCTACCCGAATGGTATTAATCTCCCTTTCACCTATAATGGGCAGGACCTCAAATTGTTCAAGCTATAATTTTTCTTCCGAGTCCCTCCCTGTACATAGTAGTTATTTTTCTCACTTTCCTTAGGTGTAGTCATGTGTGTCGCTTCTTTCCCTTGTTGTTTTTGTGAAACCAGTAATCTAGAGTTCTCTGCATTTTTGGCAACATGCAGTCCCCCAGTCAGAGCCAGTGTTAGGGTCTATTTTGAGTCACCATGGTAAAAGTGTCCTTGAACCTATAAATTTTTTAATCCTTATCTTTTTTCCTCCTTATCACCAAGAGTTCATGATAAAAGAGTTTTCCAAAGTCGGTTTTTACTTATGAGTAAATCGTTTTAATACTTCATGAACCCGTCTTGTAGAATTCGGCTCCTTTCGGCCAAGTGTAGAAGTTATTTCTTCCTTATGAACCACTTTGAACCTTGGTTCAAAGTAGTTCAAAGCAGTTCAAATAAATTTTTTAGGCTAACATCGGTGATCACAAGTGGGACCCTGCCATGTCAGTGTTGCGACAGTGAACCACTTTGAACCACTTCAAACCTTGGTTTGAAGTAGTTAAAAGTAGTTCAAAGGTATACTCAATGGGCTTAAAAGATTGATGTGATAGCCAAAGTGACAGATGACATGATACGCTAGAGCCATATTTATTGGAATAATGGTACAATCAGTTTTGATGTGATAATAAACTCAGGGTAATTTCAGGCTGGCAAAATAAGTTAAGGCAGTCAATTTTTTAGCATGAGTAAAGGAGTGGTATTAAATGTAAAGTAATCATGACTTGAGTGATTTGATTAAATGAAACTTTCCAGATGTCACATTGTCAAATTCACTTTGCACAAGCCTACATGCCACATTTAATGTTTGTCTCTTCGGTTATATTTCAGCTGGGTGAGCATTCTTTAAATATTATCCTTTAGCTTTTTCATTTTTAGAGCTAGGTTGAGGAGTCTTGGCTACGAAAGACAAAAGTTTTTGTTTTCCTGAGTTTATAGAAAATAGGTAAACATCGCAAAATCCACCTCTTGCTTCCTATTTTCTGTGTGTTTGTGTTATTTCAAATGGTTGCAATTCTTTGTTTGTTTGGAAAAGAAAAATGAGGTCTAGCATGCATTTTTATGGGAATACTGCAAATCTAGAGTGTAGAACTCCAGTAATTACGTACACTAATTTGCTAGGAGTTGAGGTAGATAAGTTGGTTGAAAATATGAAGGATATAGTAGAGAAGGAATATACCTTAGAGCTTATGTCTAGCGGTCTGCTTCAAGCCGCCGCTTTTCCCCCAGCTGTAGTTTATCCAGAGCTGGTTCTACAGTGCATAAACCATTATGATGTTAAATCCAAAAGTGTGCTAAATAATGAGGGAAAAATAATTTTGACTATAAATAGGGAAACAATAATGTAAGTTTTTAAGCTCCCAGATGAAGCTTTTGTTAGTTTTACTCCAAATCAGTCACTTGCTCAATTTCGAGAGAGAAGTGACAAGAAACTCAACAACATCGCTCGCAAGTGGACTGTATCAAAATACAAAGGTGGTTCCAGATTACCCAAGTTTTTGACCAAAGACCATATGAAACCTCACATTCAAAATATAATGTTCTTGTTGCATAGAGTGAAGGGTTCAGAGTAGGTTCTCCTTTTCGAAGACTGGATGTACAATTTTATTGAGATTGTCTTAGAAGGCAAGAAAAGTCTAGATTGGGCTGAGATAATTGCAAGCTCACTAAGAGATCAAATCAAACAAGAACAGGCATTAAAGTAGGAATTTTATATGTCATCTTACTTAATATATTGCCTTGCATGCACCCAAGACCTTGTCGGGATTCTTCATGAGCCATGGAGTGAAGACATCAACATTTTTGAATATTGCCCTTTACTAAGGAAAGACAGAGTTCTTGAGGAGTACAAGAGAGTTCGTGATGTTTTCCTCAGGAAATTGTGTTACCAGTTAGCTAGAACCCCAAATCAGAGGATTTCTTCAGAAGCACAGAAGCTAGTTCAATGTTTCGGTAGTTTTTATATTCAATTTCCACGATTCACATATGTGAGAGCTGGGGGTTTTGACTAAGAACCTCTTAAATTGTCAAGATTCTAATTTGATTGTTTCATCTTAGTGAAGGTTTGTAGACATTTGTTCACGGTAATTAAAAACAATCTTCTGAAATAGAAATGAGATTCTATGTTTCCCATTAGCCTCGGAGCTATGACATGCAAGAGTATGCTTGATGCCTCCATGATAGGCAGTAATTTGGTGGGTTTTCACATGCATTTCTATGAGCCGAGAAGAGGGTTTGACAACAAAGGATTCACAAGGTAGGCTTTTGATTTAAATGTCCAGTCTAAGTTGAACCCCCATATCGAATATTTGTGGGAAGATATCGGAGACGAAGGAGAAATTAAAAGAGAGATCACTCTAGGCTATTGATTCCCCAAATCAAAACATTGCAATTGAAGTTTAACATTGCTGGCATGAAAGAAGATCAATCTGAAGTCATTGAACCCAGTTTTGATGGTCCAAACATAGAGGATATGTCAGGAGTAGACTAAAAAGGAGAAGACCAAGAAGATATCAAATTAAGGGCTAGGTTCATTCTAGCCTACACTGATGACTGGTTAAAAAAGAGGAGACAAATCAGAGAAAAGATTATATTTCCTAAGAAGTCTAATACAAGTCCCGCCTTAGTTGAAGTGTTGCTTGTACCCTGTAACGCTTCCCTCTTGATCACTCATGTAGGTAATACTCTTCCATCTAAAATGAAATTGACTTCATGTGCACATCCCACTATACCCCAAATGAGGTCAAGAACCAGTTCTGAATGACGAACACAAATGGCATCCCTAGATTTCGGTTATATTGATATTGATATCAATGATGCAGACATCTCTTTCTCACCAGAGCATAGCAAGAAAGACCAAGAAATATTTATGGACAAGTCTAAAGTTCAACAAGAGAATGCCATGCCTACCAGGACAATAGATAATAGGTTGGTGGCTAGTTCAATTCCTCCTTGGTTAATAGATTTGGTTAATAAGAAGCGCAACTTTGAACCTGTCTCCTTACTAGTTAAGGAAATAGTTACCAAGTATGCTACTCATGCTCCGAAGGTAAAAGGGTTAAGAGAAATGTGAGGTTGACTACCAATCCTACTATAGGAAAAGTGACCGCCAAGATTGCAACCTTCAAACAAAAGGAAGGAATCAATGAACCCATTGCAGAAGATTTTGAGGTTACAAAGATGGAGTTTGGTGTGTTAAACAGGGATACCAGAGACCATTTGTTTAAATTTTCTGCAGACCACATGCTCGGTCAATCTCAAAAGGATGGTAAGGAAAAATGTGAACTCAAGCAACTCATGATCACAATGGCCAAATTCCTCAGTTCACTTAGCAAGGTTGGAGCATTACCCTTGGCCCAATCTCCATAAGATTTTGATCCTAATTTTGTAGATAATAAACATTTATTGAAGCAGATGTAGCAGGGTAGGGCCTTCATGGAAGCAATGAAGAACTGGATTGGTGGTATTGTCATGGAAGGAAGAAAGTTCATTCAGGAATTCTTCACCACCTATGTAGAGGGGGGACCGCTGATTGGGGAAATTCATACCCTAATTCCAGGATGGAAATTAGATGAAGAGAAGTTTGCAACTATTGTATCGTAGGTTACTGAGATAGAGGAATATGGAGTCAGGAAATTCTTGACAGAAAATTTGATGAAGATGGTGGACACTTGCATGCTATTTATATTAAAAAAGAATCTAGGCTGGAAAGGTAGTCTATTTAGAGCTACGGTCTCCAGCACGTGTGCTATGGAAAAAAGAGATCAAAGAAATGCACACCAACACATTAAATACATAAAAGTGGTAAATCCGTCAGGTATTCTCTAGCTAGAAGAAGGAAGCACAAACACATAATCCATGATTAAGAGCTTTGAGGATCCTATGAATAGTATCAAGGAAAAAGAGGAAATAATGGTTGAAGACTTCACCAGGATAGCTAACGTAGAGTCCATGTTGTTCCTAAACAGAGGATAGTTACCCAAGTAGTTGGTGAAAAATTAGGATTTTAGGTGGGAAAAGAATGCATGCCGTGCAAAGCTGACCGGTTTAAATAAATTGCACTCGCATACGATCCAGGAGATGGTGAGAACATTCCAGAGTTGGAAGCTGGTTCGTGAAGCCATGTCCAAGGACAAGTAGCTGAAGTCATGGAAGCCTTTTATGTTTTAAGTTATTGTTATTTATGGGACAACTGTTTCTAAAATGTTTCTCTTTTAAGCTACTGGTTTGTAACCGTTTATTTTCGATTATCCTGGGTGGTCGAGTTTTCAGGGAGGCTCTCAGGATGGCTAAACTATATATGCTGGTGCATAAAACTCTGCAAGGGTTAGATTTTTTGGGTTCAAACTTAGTTTTGATAATTGGCTTAGGCCGTGTTAGTGATTTCTTTTATTTTCTTTTGAAGTAAATTGAAGAGAAAGATATAGAAATCTACATTGATCTCAGACTTTGTTCTGTGTAATCATGATACTCTGATATAAAGCTCAATTTGAATCTTTGAATTTAAATTCACGATATGTTAATTACTTTGTGAATTAATATATTTTCTGCTTTATGTTTTTCGTATATGTATGATGGTTGTGTATCTTTCTTGAAAATTCTCCATTTCTTCCTCATTTTGAGTTTATCTCCAGATAGTTAAAGAATCTGTGTGTTCTTTAATTTTAGTTTCCTTTTCATTTTTGAAATATCTAGAAAATATCTCAATACCAAGGAGTATTTGAGAGATCCTTACGTGCTTTCGGGTTAAAAGTAATTTGGTTAATTGTTAAATTGGAAATTTGTTGAATATTTCTGAGAGGGAGCTGTACCTCACATAATTAAGAGGGAAGCAATTATCTTATGCTTACCCAACTATTTTAGAATTGTTTTTCTTCAAAAAAGCATAGGGTCAACATAGGTTGTGATTAAAGTGGAGACAAATCTGTTCACTAAGACAAAGTAAATCTTAAGATAGTAACTGTGATTATCCTTTAGTGATTAAGTGCAGAAACATAAATCATAAATCAAACATGTACACATATGACACCAAGATTTAACATGGAAAACCAATTTGGGAAAACCACCAATTGCAACGAGTTACTATTTTTCACTCTTCTGAAGTGAGCCCTATTAGGAGCCAACCCTGTTAAAGTTTACAAAAACACACTGTTAGGTGTGACCCTGTTAGAAGATTTAATCACCCTGTAAGGAGTGGCCTTGTTAGAGGTCTTCAAACACTTCAATGTAGAAATGTCACCTTGTGAGAGGATTTACAAAAGACTATTAAGTCTACTCTGTAAATAGATTTGGATCACTGATACAATTATTAGAGAGTAACAATGGATTGACCTGTTTGTCGAAGCAACTATCTTTGCTGATTCAGATCTCTGCTCTAGTTTAAACTGGATCCTTACTGATCAAATATTCTATTGCAACTCTGTTTGGATGTTATATCTTTAATCAGAATCCCATTTGATTTTGCCTTCACTCTTCATATCAAAACTCATACTCACATTCAATCCAGACTTGACCTTGTATATATATGATAAGCCTTGTCAAGTCGACATGAATAACCTTCCAAATAAACAATAAAACTTAAGTGTGTCAGTTGCATTTAACCAATTAAACATAAAGTGTAAACTATTGTTAGTCGGATGACACTAAATATCTAACTGGGTTAACATTGTAATCATTCAATGCTTGACCATTACTGTAATGCCCGAGTCAACTCGGCTAGAATTGAAAATCAGTTTAGTCTTCTTCAATGCCCGAGAGAGCTTAACATACACTGACTATGCTCGGTTCAAGTATAGATATTTCTGTAACATCACTATATTTGTGTATACATCAAATTCAATACACAATTGAATAATTGTCATCAACAATCTCCCTCTTTGGAATTGATGGCAACACATCATGTCATAATAAAAAAGAATTATAGAGCAACAGAAGAAAAAATAAAAATTTATTAATGTTCTTAGCTTTATTATGATTCTCATCCAGAAAACTCCCCCTGTCTTCACAATCTCTGAAATACATTTTTCTCCCTCTTACATTAATCTATGTTTTTGATAAAATTTCTCTCTCTGTCATCAATAATCTCTCCCTCAATAATCTTTCCTTTAATAATTTATTTTTGCATGACATCAATAATCTCTCCCTCTTTGACAACCAATGCCAAAGACTCTATCCAATGAATTGTAGTGTACCTGATGTACTAATTCATATGTAATAAGCTCTGACAATCTGCATCAACTTCTTAGATCTGTACTGTAGCTCGATTGATGCATCACTAATATGTCCATTAGTGAGCCTCAGTTAGGGGAATCACCCCTATGTTTCCTCTAAGATACAAGAATGCATCCTTAGCTAAAGGTTTTGTGAATATGTCTGCAATTTGTTCTTTAGTATCTACATATTCCAACCTTACTTTCTTGTCCTGAACCAATTCTCTCAAGAAATGATACTTTATTTCAATATTCTTAGTCTTAGTATGCATCACAGGGTTCTTTGAAATGTTAATAGCACTAGTGTTGTCATAGTAGATAATAACTAGTTCTTTGATTTCCTCCTTCATACCTGACAATAGTTGTTTGAACCATATGATATTTGAATAATTTACTGCTACAACATTATACTCTGCCTCTGCTATAGACTGAGAAATGCAATTTTGTTTCTTGCTGGTCCAAGAGACTAACCTCTTACCAAGAAATAATGATCCACCACTGGTGCTCTTTCTTTCATCAACACTTCCTGCCCAATCAGCATCAGTAAAAGTCTTCAAATCAAAGTTTCCTCCTTTCTTATACCATAATCCATAATATTTAGTACCCTTAAGATATCTCAGAATCCTTTTGATAGACATCAAATGATTCTCTCTAGGATTAGCTGAAAACCTTGTAACAATACCAACTGCTAATGAAATATCAGGTCTAGTGTGAACAACATATTGGAGTTTACCAATCATGGATCTATAGGTAGTCTGATTTACCTCCTTTGATTCATCATCCTTAGACAACTTATCTCTAGTAGACATAGGTGTCCCAATTGGTCTGGAATCTTCCATTCCAAATTTCTTTAGTATCTCTTTGATGTATTTAGACTGAGTAATATAGATACCATCCTTCATTTGATGAACTTGTAAACCAACAAAGAATTTGATTTCTCCAAACATAGAAATCTCAAATTCCTTACTCATAGCTTCAGAGAATGCTTTGCATAAACTATCATATATAGTAAATAGTATATCATCAACAAATATCTCTGCTAATAGTATCTTTTTCTGAGGTCCTTCTTTGATGTACAAGCTACTATTGTCATTAGTTCTCTGAAATCCAATACTTATCAAGTAACCATGTAATCTTTCATACCAGTCTCTTGGAGCTTGCTTCAGTCCATACAAGGCTTTGTGCAATTTTCAAACCATATTCCTTTTGTTAGGATCAACAAAACCTTCAGGTTGCTCAATATAGACTTCCTCTTCCAGGATTCCATTCAAGAATGCAGATTTTACATCCATTTGGTATACCTTGAATCCTTTATGTGTAGCATATGTGAGAACAATTATGAATCTTTCAAGTCTTGCAACAGGACCAAAATTTTCTCCATAATAAATACCGTCTTCTTGAGCATATCCTTTACACGCTAATCTTGCCATATTTCTAGAAACTTCACCTTTTTCATTCATCTTGTTTCTGAAAACCCACTTAGTACCAATCACATTCTTGTATTTTGGTCTAGGTACAAGAGTCCAGGTTTTTTTATTTTCTATCTTCTCAATCTCTTTAGTCATGTCTTCTATCCATCTTTCATAATTCAATGCATCTTTAATGGCTCTAGGTTCAATTTCACTAAGAAAAAATGTACCTTTAAGTTTGTTCCTTGTCATTATACCTTCTTTCTGGTCTCTAATTATTTGCTCAGGTGCATGATGCCTTCTAAAATATTTTGCAAGTATAGGTTCCTTCCTCTTTGATTCTGGGCTTGCTCCACTTGGTTCACCATGCTCAAACATTTTGTCTTGATCTTCCAACTGATACTCAGGTTCCACTATCTAAGACTCGAGTGCCTCTATCCATGACTTAGGTGCCTCTATCTGTGACTTGGTTCCCTCTATCTGTGACTTAGTTTCTTCAGTTTGAGACTCAGTTCCCTCTGTCTATGACTTGGTTTCAATAGTTAGCATCTCGGGTTGCACAGTTTGCAACAAGGTTTGTCCTGATGAATCCAGTGGTTGACATGGTTGTTTTCTAATCACCATTACATGTGTCTTAGGTATAGTACTAGGTTCATAATACACAAAGTTCATGTAGTCTACAGGCTCTTTACTGCTATGTTCTTTACTTCTTTCTGCAAACTCATCAATCTTTACATGTACACTTTCTATGACTTTATGAGTAGCAAGATTCAAATATTTATATGCTTTTTTCTTTTACAGGAGTAGCCTAGGAATATACCTTCATCACCTTTGACATCAAATGTTCCATTTCTTTCTTCCTTCAAGATGTAACATTTACTACCAAATACTTTGAAATAATGAACATTGGGTTTATAGCCATACCATAATTCAAAAGGTGTCTGCTCAGTACCTTTCTTCAGTTGAACTCTGTTCAAGGTGTGAATTGCAGTGTTGATGGCTTCCTTCCAGTATTTGGTAGCAACATTCTTTTCAATCATCAAGGTTCTTGCACAATCGATAATAGATCTTTTTCTTCTTTCTACTATCCCATTTTGTTGTGGTGTACCTGGGGCAGATACTTGTCTATTGATTCCTCTTTCATTGCAGAATTCATTGAACTCATTAGAAATGAATTCACCTCCTCTATCAGATCTTAGGCATTTAAGTTTCTTTCATGTTTCCTTCTCAACTCTAGCAAGGTACCACTTAAACTTCTAATTTTTCTTTGAGAAACATAACAGTCATCATTCTAGAATGGTCATCAACAAATAGAATGAAATACTTCTCACACGTGTAACTTGTTGTTCCAATTGGTCCACACAAATCAGTATGCACCAACTCCAAGACTTCTTCAGTATTGTAATTCTTGCTCTTGAAACTAGTTTTTCCCATCTTCCCAATTTGACATTGTTTGCATATTGCCAATTCAAGTTTCTTCAAAATAGGAACACCTCTTACTCTTTTGTTCTTGCTTATGTTGACCAGGTTATCAAAATTCACATGACACAATATTTTATGCCATAACCAAGTTTCTTCTACCTGTGCAATAAAACATGAACTTTCAGCGAGATCAAGATAGAATAGATTACCTTTTATTTTCCTGCCAGTTCGAACTAGGTTTCCCTTACCATCCAAGAGCTTGGCCTTACCATTCATGAATTCTACCTTGAAGCCAATGTTATTCAGCTGTGCCACACTTAGTAGATTACGCCTTAGTCCTTCAACCCAATAAGAATTATCACATTTGATTCCTTCAGTTAGAGCAATACAACCTTTACCTTTCACATAGCAAGGTTCATCATTCCCAAAACTGACACTCTCACCATCATAGTGCTCAAGATGTTCAAATTTAGTTTTATCACCAGTCATGTGGTGAGAACAACCACTATCAATTATCCAAGTGTCATTTTTTCTAATATGAGAGAAAAGTGCAGTATTTTCATTATCTTCATTGTTTGTCTCATCCTTAATAGCAATGTAAACCATTTCATCTTCATCTTCATCACTATCAGAATCTTTTGCAATATAACAAGATTTCTTACCTTTGTCCTTGTATCTTTTGTAACTTTTGAAATCTTTCTTGCCTTTGTACTTGTTGAACTTTCTCTCACATTTTTCTTCTTTGTTTGGACACTTAGCAACAATGTGACCAACCTCATCACATGAAAAGCAAATCAATGGTATTCTTCCTTTGTACTTTCCTTTGGCAGCTCTCTTTGCAAGTAATGCTTCAATGATTTCTAGATCTTCATCATCAGAATCATCATCACTAACATTGTCAATCTATTTTCCTTTTGAGTTTCTATCCATCTTACCAAGGTTTAATTTAGCTTTGAATGCAGACTCCAAATTGCTAGGATTAGGAGAATAATTGTCAAAATTGTCCAAATCAAAAGATGTTAACCTTCCAACCAATGCATCTAGAGTTATATCATTACTGCACATCATCTCTTTAATAGATGAAACTCTAATTGCATAGATAGGAAGTAAAGTTCTCAATACCTTACTAACCACTATTTTGTCTTCAATTGTTCCACCAGCAACTCTGATGGCACTGACACTTTTCTTGATTATTTCACTATATTTTGTAATGTCTTCTCCTTCTTTCATTTTCATCTGATCAAACTGACTTCTGAGACTTTTTGCTTTTGCTCTCTTTACATTGTCATCTCCTCCATGGATATCATGCAGTTTCTTCCACATATCATAGGCAGTAGGGTAGTCCTTGACTTCATCAAATTGAGATTAGCTGAGTGAAGAAGCTATATTAATCATCATTATGTTATGATTCTTCATGTCCACCATCTGATCCACAAACATAGGTCTCGGTGGTTACACATACTTGTGATCCAAGAATTGCAAACCAGTATCTCCAATAGTAGATAGATGTAGCCTAATCAAATCTTGCCATGCAACGAAGTTGTCTTTGTTAAGCTTGGGGATCTCCCTTCTATAAGACATCTCTGATCTTTAGCTTAGGCCTTGAAACCTTCCCAGAAAGCACCAAATGCTCTGATACCAATTGTTGGAAATGAGTTGAGTAACTAAGAGGGGAGGGGTGAATTGGTTACCAAAAAAACAAATCCAAGTCCCTTAGATGTCTTAAACAAACTTTTCACTGTTACTCGGTTAACAAAGATATTCTACTGTTACTTGGTTAATAAAGTAAATCTTAAGATATTAACTGTGATTATCCTTTAGTGATTAAGTGCAGAAACATAAAGCATAAAGCAAATAACATGTACACAGATGACACCAAGATTTAACGTGGAAACCCAATTTGGGAAACCACCAATTGCAACTAGTTACTATTTTTCACTCTTTTGAAGTGAGCACTGTTATGAACCAACCTTGTTAAAGGTTACAAAAACACACTATTAGGTGTGACCCTATAAGAGGATTTAATCACCCTGTAAGGAGTGGCCTTGTTAGAGGTCTTAAAACACTTCAATGTAGAAATGTCACCTTGTGAGAGGAATTACAAAATACTGTTAAGTCTACTATGTAAAGATATTTGGATCACTGCTACAATTGTTAGAGAGTAACAATGGATTGCCCTGTTTGTCAAAGCAACTATCTTTGCTGATTTAGATCTCTACTCCAGTTTAAACTAGATCCTTACTAATCAAATATTCTATTGCAGCTATGTCAGGATGTTTTGTCTTTAATCAAAATCCCATCTGATTTTGCCTTCACTCTTCGTATCAAAACTCATACTCATATTCAGTCCAAACTTGACCTTGTAAATATATGATAAGCCTTGCCAAGTCAGCTTGAATAACCTTCCAAATAAATAATAAAACTTAAGTCTTTCGGCTGCATATAACCAATTAAACATAAAGTGTAAATTGTTGTTAGTCGGCTGACACTAAATATCTAACTCGGTTAACATTGTAATCCTTCAATGCCCGACCGTTACTGTAATGCCCGAGTGAACTCAGTTAGAACTGAAAATCACTTTGCTCTTCTTCAATGCCCGAGAGAGCTTGGCATACACTGACTGTTCTCAGTTTAGGTATAGTAATTTGTGTATACATCAATGACAATACACAATTGAATAATTGTCATCAACAATGGGTTCTTCAACTTTTCTTGTAGAGCCTATTATATCCAATAAGCATGAGGATTTGGCTATAGTTGTTTCCCTAGTCTCCTTACCTTCTAAGCCCTTGGCGGTTTCTCATACTACCTCCCTTGCTCCATAACTTTAGAGGATGATCTTTCTTGTATGGATATGCAAAGAAGGAATATAGCTCTCTCTCTCTCTCTCTCTCTCTCTCTCTCTCTCTCTCTCTCTATATAT
>MU227014.1:295773-339660 GCA_018584345.1 Thuja plicata
GTTTAGTTCTCTTTGGTTTGTCCTTTAGTTGTTTGTAAATGGTTTTCAATTTCATTCAAAAATTTCTTGTTCCTTACCATGTGT
This sequence comes from Thuja plicata, assembly GCA_018584345.1. NCBI lineage: Eukaryota > Viridiplantae > Streptophyta > Pinopsida > Cupressales > Cupressaceae > Thuja > Thuja plicata. The sequence goes on from MU227014.1 coordinate 295,858, forward strand.
GAGTCTATAAAAAATGTTTGTTAGTTTTTTTGAAGCTTTGGTTTGGTATAGTCACACCTTGGGCTTTTCTTATTAATCCTCCTTTAGGTTGGCACTGGTTAGCTAATTTTTGGGCTACCATGATACATGTATTCTATTTTTTTGTAGTTAACTATTGATGAATTTTAGATCTTGGCAAAATCTATATGTTTAGGATTTCAAGACCCATTTAAAAACTATTTTACCATTAGTAAAAAACATTTTGTTCAATTAGAGCATATTTACCCCGTATTGTTTGAAAATTTAATGTCAGATTAGAAATTTGGGAGGAAGAGAAAGAAACTATGGACATACACACATCCAAGATAAGCTCCCATATTGTCACTTTGAGTATCGTTTGATCTTTGATCAAACGATGTGGGATCCCCATGCACACCTGTTGCAAGTTTTAATTACCTATTACAAGTTTTGATCTCTTAGCCTAGGGTAAGGAAGCTGGATTGTTGGATTTACTCCCTCTTTCCATTGAACAAATCAAAATAGACCAAATGATGTAGTTGTATATAAACACCCATAATAAAATCAATAAAATTATGGCAAGTAACTTTTCTCAAAATTCAACATAAATTGTGTTGTTTTTTTGGGGACACCCTTGAGGAAAATGGGTAGCAGCTAAACTTTACAATGTTCCAACAAAATTGTGATAACAAGAATCTTGGCTAAAAATTTACAGTGCAACCTGAGTTGGCCTTGTGGTGGAGAACTTTTACTCTTGAAAGATAGGTCACAAGTTCAAATCCCACAAGGGGTAGGGTATGTACGCACCATTTGTAGCATGTAGTTAGGTGCCTCCGGCAAGGAGTACGAGGTAGTCCCATATCATTGTCACCATTTGTAGACCCAAAAAAAAATGGATGATATCATGGACTATAAAATAACCTTTCCTTTCCTTTCCTTTTTCTCTATAGCTCTAGAAAAATAGTTAATAAGGAAACCCTATACACGAAGAAATCAAGGAAATAAAATACTAAGCAAGAAATATCTACACTGGTTAACTGTAGGAACAAAATAGAATAAACAAAAGATTTGCTTGCGTGAAGATTATGCACAAACTGAGGAGGATGCTGATGAATCCTATGGTGATGGTGGCCTTGAAACAAGAGGAAGATCCCCTCTCCCATAGTAGCGAAAGTGAGAAGAAAACCACATAAATGGACTTTTTTTATTTTGCCAGTGTACTTCTATATAGATGTATACAACTACAGCTCTTTATGAATGCTATAGAAAACAATCATCTTTTTCTCTGATCTAGCTACCAATGCACTACCATGCTGTCAATAATGTCTATGATAAATGATCAAGATTTACTAGAAAACATTACAAAACTCTTGCACTCTAGGAATATTTCAAAATGAGATAAACCATAACCATCTCCCCACAGTTGCTGATTCAATATATTCTCACTAAATAAAAGGTATCAGGGTTTTTGGTTACTAAAATTCATTTTATTTGAAGATCGACAAATACAAAATTTGGTTTTAGGCACGAGGCAAGGAAACCACTCAAGATAGTTATAAAAGGAGTGATAGGGTTTGAAGAGCTAGAGATTCTATTGCACATTTTCTTTGAACAAACCATCATGTTACAGACTATGCAGGCATGAGGGTCAAATCACAAACCTCGACTATTGTCAAATAATTCAAAAAAGCCCATAAAAGAATATTTATGGCATGAGAGGTGACATTTTTCTAGTGGAATCACACACATTTGCACTCTAGTAGTAACTTATTTTGTTCCTACAATGTCTATTATAAGCTTACAACATTTGAATATAATTCATGATTAACAATAAATTGTATATTATTAAGTTAAAATTTATGAAATCTTAATATAAAAAACCACACTTCATAATATAAAAGAAGATGATTGTGATAAAATATCACTCACTCAAAATTGCTCTCAATAGAAGTGAAAAAGAATAAAATTATTATGTCGAGAGGCGTTTATACAATTGGAGCACAAATTACTAGCACGAGAATATGCTAGGAATCTGCAGTGTAAGGAAAAAAGAACTAGAGTCAGCTACAAACGAATTAATATTTTGAAAAGTCAAATTAAAAATAAATATGCCAAATGACATTCACAAATATTAAAAAGACAAATTAAAATTAAATATGCCAAATGACATTCATAAATATAAAAAAAATTAAAATTAAATATGTCAAATGACATTCACAAATATTAAAAAGACAAATTAAAATTAAATATGTCAAATACCATTCACAAATATTAAAAAGACAAATTAAAATTAAAAATGCCAAATGACATTAAAAAAATGAAAAAAAGGCCGAATTAAACTCCATTTGTCATCTAGTAGGTGGAGTTAGCAAAAATTAAAAAAATTACAAATTAAAAAATAAAAAATAAAAAATAAAAAATAAAAATGTGAAAATAGTAAAAAAATGTATGTGGGGTAACCCCCACGCCACACGGTACCCTATGGGCGGTGCGTGCTTTGGGGGTTCCCCACGTCAGCGGCAGGTGGGGTTTCCCCACGCTGTTGCCGCAGGGAGGCTGTCGGCCGGACAACAGACGCTATCAGTGGCAGTGTGGGGGAAACCCCACCCGCTGCAGGGGCCACGTGGTATGGCGCCCAGGGGGTTATGGGGGATGGTGGCCCCGTCAACCTCCCAATTATTATTTTTTTAAATTAATAACGCTAACCACTAATATTGGTTTTAATTTTATTTTTTAAAAAATTTAGAATAAAAATGCCCACATATAGGCATTCAATTTTTTTTTAAAAAAAAAGGAATTCTAAGAGATGCATTTTCTGGCAAACAAAGAGTCACAGGGGAAAACAGAGAGTCATTTTTTTTTTGAGAAGATGAGAGATTATAAATGAGCATTCTTCCATTTCATTTTTGTTTTGCAAAGAGGAGCATAGATTTGAAGAAGGAAAGAAATTTGGAGAAGAGAGATTTGAAGAGGGAGAGATTTTTTTTAGAAGAGAGATTTTGAGGAGAGAGATTTGGAGAAAAAAGAATTGGAGAGGAAGAGAGATTTGGAGGAGGGAAGAGCAAACACAAAGCAATCAAAGTAAGCATTTTAGTTTTTAATGTTGTTTTTAATTTTAGATTTAAATGTTGTTTTATGATTTAGATTTAAATGTAGTTTTTTATATTTAGATTTAAAACTTATTTTTAAATTTAGGTTTAAATGTTGTATTTAGATTTAGATTTAAATGTTGATTTTATATTTAAATTTAAATCTTCTTTTCAAGTTTATTAAAATGTAGTATTAGATTTAGTTGTAGTATTGTATTTAGTTTTAGACTTAAATGTTGCTTTTATATTTAGATTTAAAATTTCTTTTTTTATTTTGATTAAAAAGTAGTATTTTTTTTATCGATAAAAGGTCAATGCCCTGGTAATTTTATTTAATAATAAAAATGTACACTTTACTCCGTTCAAATGGGAACTGATAGGAAAGAACGGAGTCAAGAAAACCTCCAGTCTTGCCCGGGGACAAAGGTCCACTCAATTAATTACAATTTTTTTTATACGAGCATACCCCTATTTACAATAGTTCAAACAAAGAGGATGTAACCTCAATATTTACATATACATAATAAACTATAATAATTCTTTTTACAAATTGATAGATGTCTCCGTTCTTCAACTTGATGTTGGCTTTGATTTATCTTTATTAGCCCTAACCCTTGTGTCTTTCTAAGGGTTAACCCTTAGTTACAATTTGTATATTATAGTAAAAGCGATGTTCCTCATATTGTTTGGTTGGTGAAAGATTCATCTCTCGGACTATTATGCCTCTCTTCTATAATACATGTGCCTGCGAAAATCGCATTCCCCTTTTCCTGTATTTGATTTGTTAGCTAATAGATACATATATTCAAAACAAAGAGCACCTAAGTATCACTGGATGGAAGCTTATATTATTGATTATTGAACATAACATATTAACTGACTACAAATAAAAACTTATTTTACCGGATAATAACCATTCTTGTTATAATTCATGATCTTCTCTGATGAACTATAACTGATTGAATGTTTGAAGATGACAAAGTTTATAATCACTGAGCTGCAGAAAGTTAATGTAAGACATTAAATCAGTTAATGTATTGAATTTTCATTAATGTCAACTTGATATACTCTTATTGGTCATATTCATATTGTCAAAGACTTCAAAGAACCAAAGAGATAAAGGTTATGTTAACAGTAATGCATAAAAGTTCAGTATACACCAAGAGACAACAAACACCGACGGATAGTGCACACGACAGAAAGAGAATCCCAAGAAGAGTCACAGTGTAAACCGAGAAAGATACCCAAGCAAGAATTACTGAGAAAAACCAAAGTCATACCCGAGCAGAACTAAAGGTCACAGTGTTTCCCGACGGATAGACAACCCTAACGAACAGAGATGCCTGAGGATACAGACCTGATCATACAAGCTAAAGAACATAGCTAAAGTTTTCTGCAGACACCAAGCAATAGAGAAGAAACAACATTCACCAATCATAAAGAAGTGGAGCAAAGGAACAAAAGAGAAACATTGATCAGAAAGGTATTATGAGATTAAAATAGATCTAAACATCTGCAAGATTAAGTTGTATTTATGAACATATCATATACTGATTTAGTTTAACCATTGATTCAGAAAATATCTTAACAGAGTAGGATCTAATCATCCTTTATATATTTAGATACATCCTAAGGAGTATCAAAAGGTTTTCATGTTGAAAACAAAGTGAATGCGAGGTCAAGTGATAAACTATTAGTGATAAATCCTCTAATAAGGTCACACTTAACAATGTGTTTGCAACCTTTAACAGGGTTGGCTCTTCACCGAGCTCACTTTAGAAGTGAAAATTTTGGATTACTGGTCCCAAGTGGTTTCCCCCCTAACAGGGTTTCCACATTAAAAATTCATGTGTCAAATGTGTATATGGTTTATTGCTTTAATGTTTTACTTTACACATTACTAAAACATGATTGATCGGTAAACACTAACTTATTTACTGTATTTCAGTAAAGGCTAAGACTGATATTTGGTAGAGCTTAAGAAAAATGATTAACAGTAAAATCTGAGCAGTAGTTATTTGATAAGATTATTTATTTAGGCATACATCTTGTAGGGCTGAAGATAACTAGAGTTTTATATATGTGGTAGAAAGTTTTGGAGTGAATTATTGGATTAATTTTTGAGGCCACTGATTCACCCCCCCCATCTCTCAGTTATTCTAACAATTGGTATCAGAGCTTGTGTGCTTAGAAAAGAAGGTTTAATGACCTAAGCTAAAGATCACAAGATGAGAAAAAGGGATGTGCCTAAGTTGAACAAGGACAACTTTGCATCATGGAAAAGTAGGATAAGACTCCACCTATTAGGTATTGGAAATGATTTTACTCAATACATGGATACTGAATATGTATTGCCTACTGGACCTCATACACTTGATCAATGAGAGAAAAGCATGAACACAATTCTATGATGATAGAACTTTCTTACTCACTCTCTGATGCTGAATTTGAAGATGTCAAATCATGCACCACTGCAAAGCAAATGTGGTACAAATTGAAGTTAGTGCATGGAGGAGACACAAACGTATTAAGGGCTAAAGCTGAAAGCCTAAGAGGAAAGTTTGATGACCTAAGAATGAAAGAAGGAGAAAACATCACTCAGTATAGTATCAGAATCAAAGAGGTTGTAAATTCTATCCGAGGAGTAGGAGGTGTACTTGAAGAAGAAACAATGGTAAGTAAAATTCTTAGAACCTTATTGCATGTTTATGCTATTAGAGTATCTGCTATACAAGAAATAAGAGCAGTAGAAAATAACAATGTTACTCTAGATAGTATGATTGGTAGACTTATTTCATTTGAGATGAATAACTTTGACAATAGTGTCTTACTAACTATTGAGTCTGCATTCAAATCTTCTTTAAAAATAAGTAAATCAAGTCATAAACACACTATGAGAAATGATAGCGAAAGTGATAATGATGATCAAGAACTTGATGAGATTGAAGCACTAATGGCTAGAGGATTGCAAAGAGGCAAAGGTAGATACAAAAGTAAACTACCACTTGTATGTTTTAATTTTAAAGATATTGGACACTTTGCTGCTAGATGTACTAACAAAAGAAAAGATGACAGAAGTAATGACTGAACTTATGAAAATAAGTTTGATAGAAGTGATTACAGAGATTACCAAAGAACCCGACAATCTGACAGAAGAGATAACTGAGACTACAAGGACACATGAAAGAAAGCTTGTTACCTGGCTGAGAACAAAGCTGGAAATACTAACATCGAATCTGATGAAGATATTGAGGTGGTATTTGTTGCTATGAAGGATGATTCAGACGAAGAGGAAAGGTATGTTGATACTGCACTCATATCTAAGGTTAGTAAAAGTGATGTCTGGATTATTGATAGTGGTTGTACTCACCACATAACTGGAGATAAGGAAGAGTTTGAAACTTTTGAATACTATAATGGTGGATTAGTAAGAATGGGTAATGACTCACCTTATCTGGTTGAAGATAAAGGAACCATAATGTTGAATAATCTAATCAGATGTGAAAATGCATATTGGGTGAAAGGACTTAACTATAATCTATTGAGTGTTTCACAACTGAATAACATAGGTCACCGAGTTGCATTTGAGAACAAAAAGGCAAAGATCTTTAATGAATCATGAAGGTTGATCAGAACTGGTGAATAGACAAAAGGTAACATATTCTATCTTGATGATAATAACACCACTTTTTTAATGGCTAGAAATGAAGACATATAGTTATGGTGTAAAAGGCTAATGTGAATTTTGACAACATGATTAGGATAAGCAATAAAAGGAAAGTAAGAGGCTTACCGAGCATGTCAAAGACCGACCATGTCATGTGTAAGAATTGTCAAAAAGGTAAAATGACAAAGTCTAGTTTAAAGAGAAAAACCTACACATCTAATGCTATTCTAGAATTAGTCCATACTGATCTATGTGGACCAATGAGAAAAAATAGCTATTATGGTGATAGATAATTCATTCTCTTTGTTGATGATTATTCTAGAATGATGAGTGTTATATTCTTAAAATAAAAATCAGAAGCATTTAAGATGTTTAAATGGTATAAATCTATAGTGGAAAAACAAAGTGGAAAGGAAATAAAATGTCTAAGATCAGATAGAGGATGAGAATTTATTTCTAATGAATTCTCTAACTTTTTTAATGAGCATGGAATTCAAAGACATGTTTCTGCACCGAGAACACCACAACAAAATGGGATTGCTGAGAGAAGGAACTGATCAATTGTTGATTGTGTCAAAACACTGATGATTGAGAAAGACATCACATAAATATTCTGGAGAGAAGCTGTCAGTACTACTGTCTACACATTGAATAGAGTTCAATTGAAGAAAGACACCAATAAGACACCTTATGAGCTATGGTATGGATACACACCTAATGTAAGTTACTTTAGAATTTTTGGTAGTCAATGTTATATTTTGAAAGATGATAGAAATGGAAAGCTTGAATCCAAAGGTGAAGAATGAATATTTCTAGTGTATTCTACCAAGAGCAAGGCTTATAAATGTCTTAACAAATCCTCTAACAAAATGAATGAAAGTGCAAATGTCAAAGTAGATGAATTTGCTGAGAAACATGATGAGAAAAGTAGAAAGGAACCAGAAGACTACAAAAGGTTTGTCTACAGTGAATAAACTGACACTCTTCCCGATCAACAGTGTATCACTCCCGAGCGACAGAACTATGCACCCGAGCATCAGGCTGCAAACACCAAAAATCAAGAAATTGCTCACAATGATATACCAAGCGATGGAGATCAGAATGAAGGTCAAGATGATGATCAAAATGATGAACAAAGAGGTGAACCGATATTTTCTAAGTATGTCAGGAGACACCATCCACATAACCAGATCATAGGAGACAAAAAGGCTAGAATGAGTACAAGAAGTAAGTCACTGAACACTAGATGTTTAATTTGTGATTTTGAGCCTAAATCTGTCAATACTGCACTTGAAAATGAAGAATGGGTCAGTTCTATGATTGAAGAAATTGAGAAGATTGAGAAGAACAAAACATGGACATTAGTACCTAGACCAGATGGCAAAAATGTCATTTGTACCAAATGGATATTCAGAAACAAGCTGAATGAGAATGGAGAAGTCACAAGGAACAAAGGAAGATTAGTATGCAAAGGGTATGCACAAGAAGAAGCTATTGAATATGGTGAAACCTTTGCACCCATTGCTAGACTAGAAGGAGTAATAATTTTACTTGATTATGCCACATTCAAAGGATTCAAGGTATACCAAATGGATGTCAAATCTGCATTCCTAAATGGAATTATAGAAGAAGAGGTATACATTGAACAACCAGAAGGGTTTGTTGATCCTAACAAAAGAAACATGGTTTGTAGACTAAAAAAATCCTTGTATGGATTGAAACAAGCACTGAGAGAATGGTATGAAAGACTTCACTCCTATCTCATAAGTATTGGATTTGTTAGAACAAGTGAAAACAATAATCTGTATTTAAAAGAAGATACTAATGATAACATTTTGATTGCTGAAATATTTGTTAATGATATCATATTTGGAGGTAATGATATGTTATGCAAATCATTTTCTAATGAAATGGGAAAAGAGTTTGAGATTTCAATGTTTGGGGAGATCAAATTCTTTCTTGGTCTATAGATTCTTCAACAGGATACAGGCATATACATCACACAATCCAAATACATCAAGGAAGTTCTCAAGATATTCAAGATGGAGGATTCCAAACCAGTTGGAACACCTATGGAAACTGGATGTAAGCTGACAAAAGAAGACAAGTCAACCAAGGTAAATCAGACCATATATAGATCTATGATTGGAAAGCTAATGTATGTTGTTCATACTAGACAAGATATAACACATGCAGTTGGAATAGGTGCAATATTCTCTACTAATCCCAAAGAATCACACATGACTACTGTCAAAAGAATTCTGAGATATCTAAAGAATACTGAGGACTATGGCTTATGGTATAAAAGAGAAGGCAAATTTGAGCTTCAAGTCTATACATATGTTGATTGGACTAGAAACTTAGATGATAGAAAGAGAACAACTGGAGGAGCATTATTTATGGGTGATATACTTGTCACATGGATAAGTAAGAAGCAAGGATACATCTCACAATCTACTCCAGAAGCAGAATATGTGGCTAGTGCTACAAATTGCTCTAATATTGCATGGATCAAGCAATTACTGGAAGGTATGATATGAAAATTCTTGAACCGGTAATTATCTATTGTGATAATACAAGTGCAATTAACATCTCAAAAAATCTAGTCATGCATGCTAAGACAAAGAATATTGCTATCAAGTATCATTACTTAAGAGAACAAGTGCAAGAGAAAGAGGTGATACTGGAATATGTTCATTCCAAGGAACAATTAGCAGACATATTCACAAAGCCATTGCCTAAAGATACATTTGAGTACCTGAGAAATAGACTAGGGGCTCGACCCTTGTCTATTGGTCACTAAGCTGACTAGGAGGCTGCATCAACCTACACATTATCAGAAGATCATTCATGTTGATGCAAGCAAAGAGATGGACTGCAAAGATTTATCAGTACACATAAAGGTACTTATATGCACCGAACACTAAGAAAAATGTTGGCTACTATAGAGCTAAATTACTGATGGAAAGGAAATTCAAGGAATATATTAAAAAATAGAGAGATTTAGTTTGGCATTGCTGTCAAAGGGAGAGATGACTTAAGGGAGAGATTATATCCATATGAAATATCTATCAAAAATGTTCAAAAGGAGAGATGTACTTAATGAGAGGAACAGTCAAAGGGAGAGAAAACATAAAATAAAGATTCAAAGAAACATCCATCTAAGGGAGAGAAGATTCTACAATAAAGGGAGAGACAGAATCATAAGTTGCTACATCTATCCAGTGAAGGGAATGAAGAATGAAGAAAGTATTCTGCAAGAACCAAATATAAGCTAGAAGAGCTTACCGAGAGTCAGACATTTGTATTGGTTATAGGAAAATAAGTTTGGTAGAGATTGATGAACTACAACTAATATATTTCATATTGTATTAGTAGTATGTAGTATGTTGTCATCAATGCAAAAGGGAGAGATTGATAAACTATAACTGATTGAATGTTTGAAGATGACAAATTTTATAATCACTGACCTACAAAAATTTAATGCAAGACATTAAATCAGTTAATGTATTAAATTTTCATTGATGTCAACTTGATATACTTTGATTGGTCATATTCATATTGTCAAATACTTAAAAGAACCAAAGAGATAAAGGTTATGTTATCAGTAATGCATAAAAGTTCAATATACACCAAGTGACAACAAACACTGACGGATAGTGCACACTGATGAAAAGAGAACCCTAAGAAGAGTCACAGTGTAAACCGAGCAAGATACCCGAGAAAGTATTACCAAGAAAAACCAAAGTGATACCCAAAAAAAACTAAAGGTCACAGTGTTTCCCAACGGACAGTCAACCCCGATGGATAGAGATGCCTGAGGAAAACTAAAGTCAAGACCGAGTAAGCAAGGAGTTAAATACCGATCAGAACTAAAGTTCAGAAATGACAAAATACTTAGCTGGCAGGAGCTAAATATAGAGTTAAATTTTTTATTACATTGTTTTCATCGACCAGTTAATAGCTAGAGATTTAAAGCTAGTTTTATTCTATTTGTCAAGAAGAAATCTAAGGGATAAAACTAAAGCAAGATTTAAATCAAGAATGGCGATATTTGCGGATCACATCAAGAACAATAAAGACAAAGACTTAGAAACGGTGAAATTGTATCTATAAAAGAGACAAGCTAATTAATTAGGAAAAGAGGATGCTGAAGAGAATTCTAGTGAAGATAAGAAGTCTTCATACAGACCTGATCATACAAGCTAAAGAACATAGCTAAATTTTTCTGCAGACATTGAGCAATAGAGAAGAAACAACATTCACCGAGCAGAAAGAAGTGGAGCAAATGAACAGAAGAGAAACATTGATCAAAAAGACATTACGAGCTTACAATAGATCTGAACATCTACAAGATTAAGTTGTATTTATGAATAGATCATATACTGATTTAGTTTAACCATTGATTTAGAAAATCTCTTAACAGAGTAGGATCTAATCATCCTTTATATATTGAGATACATCCCAAGAAGTATCAAAAGGTTTTCATGTTGACAACATAGTGAATGCGACATCAAGTGATAAACTATTAGTGATAAATCCTCTAATAAGGTTGCACTTAACAGTGTGTTTGTAACCTTTAACATGGTTGGATCTTCACCGAGCTCACTTTAGAAGAGTGAAAATTTTGGGTTATCGGTCTCAAGTGGTTTTTCCCCTAACAGGATTTTCGTGTTAAAAATCCATGTGTCAAATGTGTATATGGTTCAATGCTTTAATGTTTTTCTTTACACATTACTAAAACATGATTGATCAGTAAACACTAACTTATTTACTGTATTTTGGTAAAGGCTAAGACTGCTATTCGGTAAAGCTTAAGAAAAAGGATTAATAGTAAAATCTGAGTAGTAGTTATTTGATAAGATTATTTAAAGGCATACATCTTGTAGGAATGAAGATAACTAGAGGTTTATATATGTGGTAGAAAGTTCTAGAGTGAATTATTGGATTAATTTTTGAGGCCACTGATTCACCCCCTCTCTTAGTTATTCTAATACTTCTCAACCTACTTCCTACTATAATCATAACAAGATTTATCTTTTTACGGCTTTAAGCATTTAATAGTCACTATTCAACTTAAAAATCAAGAGTACCTTTATATTCCTTACTAGCATTCAGTCATCAATATTTTACCAATTTGATGAATTATCCTACCTGCGAATGTACCAAAGATACAAAGCCCCATATGCCAATGTTTTATGTTAAATCTAATTTTTAATGGTTATACATCTTTTTAAGTCTCTATATATATTTACATATGTGTATATATAAACACACACACACACACACACACACACAACCATTTTTGCCTATACTCAACTTTTATTATGTCTCTAAGTATAAGATTGATTTGCAAAGTCATAAACTCAACTTATTCCTCATTAATATCCATTGCCCTAAATACTCACGAACAGTTCCAGTTAACAATTTTAAACTATTTTTGTGTGCTAATTAGTTGGTTGTTTATATACGTTAATTATGAATCATACCATATCTCTGTAATCTAAAATTTAATTTAGAAAAGACAAAAAACTTGCACTATGCTTATCCTCCCTATTTTAATCAGAGCCATTTCATATATTCAACTCTTTCTCTTGAGTGTATGGATCGTACAACCATTTAACAAAAAAGTATAGAGTAGGGGTTCTTACCCTAATGTCATCCCATGAATGATATGTGATGACTTAAAGATAAGAGATCTCCAGACTATACCTAAAACATCAAGATAATATTGTGTTATTTTATCACAAGAATGAATCAAAACTATTTAATACAGAAATGGTTTTCAATGCCACCCAAAATCATTCAAATAAACTAGCTATGGTTATTCCAAAACTTGCAAAAAGATTCCTGTACCAATCTGAAAATAGCATAATATAAAATACTAATCGCTATTTTAGGAAGATTCTGCATTGTGAAAAACTAATATCTGTTAGAATTCAAAGAATTCATAATCCAAGATCACCTACAACAAAATACCTGTCACAAAGGCAAAGAACGGAGACAAAAATCACATAGATCTGAAAGATGAAAAATATTCATTCAGAGAGAGAAATGAGGGAATTACAAAAGAAATTATAATTAGAAAGTGATCAATCCTAATAAAGGATATAAAAGCCCTAAGAAGGATGGAGAAACCTAAGTTGCATGAATAATTAATAAAAGAACTAAGTATTGCATGCCTAAAGTTTAGCTTAAGTGAACTAGAGATAAAAAGGTGACTTAATAATTAAATCGATAATGATTTAATTAATAAGTGAAAATACCTTTTTACTCTAACACCCCCCCTATGATAAACTTAGGGAGAAGCTAAAAACCTAGAAACAACTACTGAAAGCAAGAAATGGGTCCCGACAACAAGGCCTAATCAGGTACCCAAGTACAAAAAAATCTTTGTAAAGAGGAGAAAAGGAGAAAACCCAGAGGGAAAAACCCCTCTTCGAAAAGAGATGAAGCTTAGTGAAGGACTAAAGAAGCCTCCAAACTAGGGAAAGTCCCATAAAATAGGAACAAAGATCAAGTAGAGAAGACCCTAATCTGCATGAGTGCCCTAAAATGACACTGCTCAAATCAGGATGACAAATAAGGCAATCATTGGAACTCGAAGATACATATGGAAAAAACACCAAAGTCTGAAGAGCTGATCAAAAGAAGAATATGCAGAACACCTCTGAAGCATGAAGCTGCAAACATTGTTAAAGAACTGTTGTAATCTGTATGAGTGCCCTCAAATGACACTACTTGAATCAGGATGAAAAACAAGGCAAACATGGAACTCGAAAATACAAATGGAAAAAAAACACCAAGTCTGAAGCCTCCAAAATAGGAACGAAAGAAGAGTGTACATATGGTAAATGATCCATCTCACTGAAATGCATAGGTACCAGCCACTGCATTCACCTAGCATATAGGAACAAAAAATGAAAACATAGCTCACTCCATCGAACCAAGAAAGCATATAGAACCAACTAGAAATACCCCCCATAATATTGATTAGGGAGAGGTATAATATATACACTGAGAGACTGCCAAGAATAACTACATGATGAAGAACGTACAAGCACAATAAAGTATGATGTTGAGGATGATCAGTCACTGACACACATGAGGATAATGTTGTGGAAGGAACACTCACTTGAAAAAGGTTCAAAAAACCCCCCATGAAACTTTATAATATAGTGCGAGTACAATCAGGCACAAAATGTGCGGGATCCCAAGCATGTATGATGACACTTTATCTCAGTGTGTTTGCATAAAAATAAATGCTATAGAAAAAGATGTATATAATATCCAGAAAGGAAACAATCCCAAGACCTAAAACATCCAAGATATCCACCAAAATGCCAAAAGGAAAAAAACTGAATAAAAGATACCTGAATCAAATTCTGGGTGTGAGACCCATAAAAGAAGGAGAATAAAACCAACTTTCTGATGCCATGTGGAAGTAAAAAATGGATTTCAGAGGAGCAATATATGGCAACTGAAGTGCAAAATGGAACCTTGACATTGACTAGAAAAATACCCTGCAATACAAAAAAATCAGAAAACTAAACCTAGAAAATCAGGTCGGGCTTGGAACCAGCTTTCTGACGATATCTCATTTGGCAAAAATGTCTCTGTTTGCTCAAGTTATGAGCAAAAAACCAACAGGGAGTCAAAAATAGAAAGAACCCCAAGAACCTCTGCTAAATATAGCGGAGCCCCACTAAACTGTTGATTTCCTCCAAACCGGTATGCCTCCAAAATTTTGGCCAAATTTAGCAGAAAAAATAAAATTGTTTTTTTTATAAAAAATAATAATAATAAAATGCATGTCCTTTTTTTATTAAAGAAAAAACAACAAAAAAACTTTATATTTTTTATTTTAAAAAAATATTTAAAAAATTTGAGTTGGGGCCCGTGGCCTTGGGGACTGCGGGTACCCTTGGGGCCCGTGTCCTTGGGGCCTGCGTCCCCCAAATAATAATTTTTTTTCTTGCCTCCGCCTCGATTTCCATCCCCATAAAATGGGCACATGCATTTTTTTTGCCTCAGATGACAACTTTTCTCAAATTTGACGTGCCTTATATGGAAATAAGGGTTTTTGGGCATTTTGAGCACATCTGTGAGGACAGTTTGTGCCCAAAGTGCTCCAAATAAAAAATCCCCTCTAGATCCACACAAATAGATCTGAAAAATTGAAAACCTCGACGCTCCAAAAAATCTTCGAAAAACCTAAGAACAGACTGCTCCAACAAGGCTCTGATACCATGTTAGAATTCAAAGAATTGATAAGCCAAGATCACCTGCAACAAAATACCTATCAAAAAGGCAAACAATGGAGACAAAACTCAAATAGATTTGAAAGATGAAAAATATTCATTTAGAGAGAGAAATGAGGGAATTACAAAAGAATTGATAATTACAAAGTGATCAATCCTAATAAAGGAGATCAAAACCCTAAGAAGGGTGGAGAAACCTAGGTTGCATGAATAATTAATAAAAGAATTAATTATTACATGCCTAAATTTTAGCTTAAGTGAACTAGAGATAAAAAGGTGACTTAATAATTAAATCAATAATGATTTAATTAATAAGTGAAAATATCTTTTTACTCTAACAATATCAACCTAGTAGCCCAATTGAGTTAGTACCTCTAGCATTAATGTAAAGGGCAGAGACATAATTAGTCCTTCCACATTTTCTGTCAAGCTGAAAGTTTAGATAATATTCCTATCAATTTAATTTAGTCTCCAACCTGTCCTTTCTATTAATGGCTATCAAATTCATATAAATATTCCTCCCTACATCAAAAAAGTCTGCAAGAGATAAATCCTAATATTAGTATCATCGAAACAGTCAGCTAATCAAAATATTTCACATTTACATCTTTACTTCTTGGTTTTAAACTTAAATGGGCTCCTCTTACATTTTTTGAGGATCAAAATTTCCTCCTTTGACTCCCCATCCTCCTTAACTTCAGAATCTACTACATTCTTCTCTAAGCATTCCTTTTTTCTCAAACTTTTACACAACCACCCTTTCTTAATGAAGATAGGCGACATAGCTTGCATCTTTTCCAGGTCCATCTGTTTAAATGATGAGGGAACTAAGAAATCCTCAGCTAGAAATTAATGGTTAAGCCATTTTGTGTCACTAGATGAAATAATTTGAGTCCATCTTAGAAGGAAGTGAAGATTGCATTTAATTTCCTCCCAATGACTCTCAAAGATCTCATTATCCTTAAAAAGTAAGCATGGCCTACGGGGAATACTATTATTATGCTCAAGACTTCCTAACTCAAACTTCATGTAATCTTCAGGGTAGGGGATATATTTCCTAAAATTAATATTATTTACTATCTCTTCTATCCCCCCTAAGATTTTATCGATGAAGATCTTCCTAGAGAGCTCTATTGTTTTGACCTTTCTATTCCCAGCCCTAAGGAGATAAGAAATAAAAACTCCTACAATTTCCCCATTAGTTTGGAGAGTAAAGCTATAGCCAAAATGTGAATTCCCCTGGGCCAACTCCACTTCCCTTCTGGTCATGTTGTCTATTGGTTTAAGGATTCTATTCCATCTCTTTGGTTTGATGCTCCCAGGAAACGCCATGTCCGGCTTGCCCATGGTATGGGAAGTTCAAAGTTAGTGTACATTTCCTGTAATGATTATGACCAAGAATAAATATCAACTCAAAATAAAACTAAAATATTTAATACATATTGGAGCTTCTTACCTTTATGCTACAATTTCTAAATTATTCCATATTTTCATTGAGAATGAATACGACGCTTTTTTTTTTAAATAGACATTTTGAAATTTGAAGCATATAAAATAGGGAAGTTTGCAATCCTTGCTTATCAGAGACGTTATTAAGCCATGTTGTAACATTTAACTATTAATGATTGATATTTATGGCTTGATTTTATGGTCTAATAAGGCCATGATTCATCTTTAAAATTTGTGTATGATTGACAGTTAAAGTATATCTTACTAAGATTTGTAATCGTATAGATCTCTAGACAAGATTTTCTTACCTTTAATACCCCCTCTAATAATGAGCCAGTATGGGTGCATGTGTCCATATTATTGCTATGTATGATATTTCAGGGTTTTCTAAATGTAATTAAATTTGAGTATTATATTTTATGTTTATTTATGCCTAAGTATTATATTATAAATTCATACTTATATCTTAATTTTATGCTTTATTTTCTTCCTTTGAAAATTACCCCTTTTGCAAAGTGTGCCCCTAAGTTAACATATTCCTGAAGGCATATGTACATATATATACTTATATAACTGAAAATGTGTAAATGCCTATAATTTTTCATTTGTATTTATCAATGTGTATATAGATACCACCTATCTATATATATGGATATATACGTATTTGATCAATATTTCTAATAAATTATATGAATTTATACTTATTTTAATATAAATATATACATCTATATATGTTGGGACAATACTTCTAAGATTATATATATATATATGGGTGTCCATTCCTTTTATAGTTTTTAGAAAACATAGCCCTTGTGGTACATTAATAGATCTATATAGCTTAAGCTTAACTTATGCTAGACCTACTCTACTCCTTGTACATGCTAATGTTCTAATACTCATTGTGATTGGTAATTTAAGTATTTACTCACCAAATAGATTATGTATGTCTCTTTTTACAAGGAGTCCCAGATCTCTATATCTCTATCTACTATTTTATTCATTTCTATTCCTACTTTTAGCCGACAGATGTACCATACCTTAATATATTTATAACAGTATTGAGATAAGGATATATTCTAAGATATAGAGATACATTCAAGCAATGAAGTCGTCCTTAATTTTCATATTTTCATAAAAGTTCCAATTCATACATCACTTACAAAACAAAAGTAATGTCTGCTCCTCCTTTTCATCCCAATCCACCATCAATCCTACTACTTCCTCTAAGAGATATATTTTCATCTAGTTTTGTGGAGGGGGGTCTAATGTGAAGGAATGACATGAGGAAATCCAAATATCTCCCAATAGATTTGGATTACAAAATATACCTATATTTATATTCCATAATCAGGATGGGAAAAGTGGGGATGCGCCTTCCATCGATCGTTCATCATGTATAGTGTTTAGGTTTTGGAATAGTGAGATCTTCTCTAATACTACTTAGCACCTTGTCCAAATCCTTGAGGTATTTTCTCTTAAATAATCTTCTACACAATCTTCTGATAGATAGTAAATCTGGTTCTATCTGTGCAGCTGATGCAATAAACATTGCAGGAATGTCTAAATTTACTCGATGCCTACTATCATTTCTAATGAATTCATCACCTAGAATTCTAAAAATAGCTCTTATTACTATTTCATAGGTGACCAACAACATCTTCTTATGTCTTTTAACTATTACAACCCCTTTGAATGCCACCTGCTACTTTGAGCATCTGAGCTTGATGGGTTTCGCCATGTCTAATACCACTATGCTAAACTATCAAGGACAAGAGCGGAGATATCTGAGACCTAGTCCCATATTTAAAACTACCTATAGCCTCTTGGATGCTATATAATACCAATCAAATTCCTGTTGATATTCCTTTACTATTTACCGACCTTGCTAGGTGAGTTAGTTGTTTCCTTCCGTATCTCTAAACAATAGTAATTGAACACCTTAAAACTTAGAGAAAGTTATTGACCCTATGACCATTATACCTAGGTCCAATTCATCCTATCCCACTTTTAGCCTTATCCACCCCTTTGTAAGCAAGATTATTTTCCACCTTATTAGCCTCTCTATAGATGTGATTCAGAGTAAAATGCTCAATAAATTTGAGTAATCCCATTACTTATTGAACATAATAATTAAGGTACCAATTAGGGGTTTCCCCTTTCCTAATCATATTTATTACCAAAGTAGAGTCTCCTTCTATTTATACATCCTTTACCCCCAAAGCTTTGCATAACTTTAATCCTTCAATAAGCGCCATAAACTCAACCTCATTGTTAGTTTTAACACCTAATGGTTCTGCTAGGCTAGCCAGCAAGTACCCCTAACTATTATGTCAGAAAGAACCCATTCCTACAATCCATGGGTTACCCCTAGAAGCATCATCAAAATTGAGTTTATGCCATATAGGTCTAGGTTTTTCCATTTGCATTCTTTCCAAAGAAGTTCACTGTTAGATTTAGGATTGTGGTTGATTGGGGGAATCTTGAGACATGCCCATCTATTCCTTTTCCAATCATCATGTATTGAGAATGCATTAGTGTTATTTCCTAAGAAGTTTTTGTTGTTAACTACCTCGATAAGCATTGCCTCTAGTTTATTGAGAAATTGGCTTAGCTATATCTTAGTATCTTTAAATATTCTTCTATTCCTCTCCTTCCAAATCCCCCATAGTAGAAGGGAAGGGGAAATGGTCCAAATACAACTATATAAGTCTTTGTGTTTTGGTCTAGGCCAATTCTTAAGATGATTCACTAGATCTGAAGGGAAATCAAAGCTCCAATTCAATCTTTTGACTAGCCATAGCCAACATTTCTTTGAGAAATCACATCTGTACATAAGATGGTTCACGCAAATCCTCATTGGACTTACAAATAACACATCTAGGAGACCTTATATACCTATTCTTTTTAAGAATTTGACAGTTAAGATCTTCCCTTTCAATACAAACCAAGTGAACATACCTGCTTTGGGAAGGCATAGTTTGTTCCAACAAAGACAAATGGGAAGGTCAGTTCTAGGTAGACCTTTGGCCTTATAAAGGAAATTATACCCCTCTTTAGTTTTGTATTCACCATCCTTAGAGGGATGTAATATAACCAATTCATCCTTATCCCTAGGAACTAAGGTTCTATCTTTTAATATTTTACAAAACTGATCATAAAAGGCTTCTGATACACCATCTAGTGTGATAATATTCCATTCTCATCCTAGCATCAGGTTATCACTAGGGTATGTAATATATTCTTTGACATACTCACCTTGTTGGGACTTTCATTTATTCATATTATCATTGTCAATCAATAATATAGATAGTGCTAGATATCCCTCCCATGAATCCTCCCAAAAGAGTGCTGACTCTCCTCTGCCTACATTCCAAGATGCATTATCCCTGATTAGAATTATACAGTTTCTCATGAATTTCCAGATACAGGATCCTTTTGGAGGATTCTTATGTCTAACAATAATGAGTGGGTCATTTTCATCTAGGTATTTACATCTAATAATCTTTACCCATTTAAGTGTTAGAGTAAAAATGTATTTCATTTATTAATTAAATCATTATTGATTTAATTATTAAGTCACTTTTTCTCTCTAGTCCACTTAAGCTAAATTAGGCATATAATAATTAATTCTTTTATTAATTAGTATCATGCAACCTAGGTTTCCCTTTTTTAGGGTTTTGATCACCTTTTATAAGGTTTGATCTCTTTGTATTTTGTAATTATTCAATTCACTTATTTGGATCAATTGAGGATGCTATTGCCTTGAGGGTTTTCTCCATTGTTTGCACATGAGGTTTCTTCTTCCATAGATCTATTATTTTTGGCCTCCATAGATTTTTCTTCTCTCTTTCTGTGACAGGTGTTTGCATGCAGGTTATTCTTGGGAGTTATGGGGTTGAGCTTTTCATCAACTCCAAAACAAGAAGAACCCAAAAAACCCATAAATTTTTCATGCAAATTTTTTTATTTTTTTAGTCAAAAATGATGGTGTGAATTTAGAGGTACTGTAGAAACCAAGGCGGCATGAAAACTGAGACATTTTTGCCTTGAAAAGTGTGCCAAGGTCATGCATGCAAAAAGAGGGCCCAAATTTCAATTGTGTCCAAATCAGACGAGATTTATATGAAAATGGGGGGTTTTGGGGCCTTCCTGATGCAACTGAGAGGTCGGTTTATGCCCAAAGTGCTCCAAAAAATAACTCCCCCCAAATCCACAAAAAATTGTCTCAAAAACATAGATATGAAGAAAAGGCCAAAAAAATCTCATGAAGAGAAGAAGGGCATGAAGATCTGGAGCTCTGATACCCAATTGAGTCCTCTGTATATTTTCTCAATGTTTTGTCGGTTCTATGCTTCCTTGGTTCGATTGAGTGATTCTATGTATTAATTATTTGTTCCTATATACTAGGCAGATGCGGTGGCTGGGTACCTATGTATTTCAGTGAGATGGATCATTTACCATATGGACACTTTTTCATTCCTGTTTTGGAGGCATCCTTCCATATTTGATTGATCAACTCTTCAAACTTTATTTACAGTCTTCTCTACCTGATCATGTTCTATTACAGTGGAGGTTCCAACAGTTATTCTTCGATAGTATTTGCAGCTTCATGCTTCAGTGGTGTTCTTCATGTTCTTCCTTTGTTACTATTTTTTGGGACATTCTCTAGTTTGGAGGCTTCTTCAGTCCTTCACCAGGCTTCATCTCTTTTCGGAGAGGGGTTTTTCCCCACTGGGTTTTCTCCCTTTCTCCTATTTATAGAGATTTGTTTTACTTGGGTACCTGATCATGCCATGTTTCCGAGACCCAAATTTACTGCTTTCAATAGTTGTTTCTAGGTTTTAGCTTCTCACTAAGTTTATCTTAAGGGGGTGTTAGAGTAAAAGTGTATTTCACTTATTAAATAAATAATTATTGACTTAATTATTAAGTCACTTTTTCTCTCTAGTTCACTTAAGCTAAATTAGGAATATAATAATTAATTCTTTTCTTAATTATTATCATGCATCCTAGGTTTCCCATTTTTAGGTTTTTGATCACCTTTAATAAGGTTTGATCTCTTTGTATTTTGTAATTATTCAATCCACTTATTTGGATCAATTGAGGATGCTATTGCATTGAGGGTTTTCTCATTGTTTGCACATGAGGTTTCCTCTTCCATAGATCTATTGTTTATGGCCTCCATAGATTTTGCTTCTCTCTTTTATGTGATAGGTGTTTGCATGCAGGTAATTCTTGGGAGCTGTGGGGTTAATCTTTTCATCAACTCCAATATTAAGACCAGGTTGTCTAATAACTTTCCAAACCAATTTTGGTCCTAGAGCTATGTTTTGGTCTTTTAGATATTTTATGCTTATACCTCCATCTCCCTTGGCTTTGCAAATAGAGTCTCATGTAGTGAGGGCAATATTTTTCTTTTCTCCTATCCCTTGCACAAAGAAGGTCCTAAATTTATGGATCAATTTATGTCAAATGCCGACTGGTAGCTGCATACATGACATTTGGAAAAGAGGGAGCGCCGAGATAACTCATTTAAGCATCATTACCCTACCAGTAGAGGTCAACCACTTTCCTTTCCAAGTATCAGTTTTTTCATAATTTATCCAATATGTTTCCCCAAAGAGTCGAGTCTTTATGACCAATATCCAGAGGAATACCTAAATATTCGGTTGGAAGTGATCCTTTTTTGAAGTCCAAGATTCTTATTATTAGTAAACATATTTGTATTCTCGAAAACAACTTACAAATGACTCTCAAATGCCCAAAATAAGAAGAAAAACTAACTAACAGTCGGACAAGTTATCATAGATTGATAACCCTCCTCTAAATTGTGAGGTACAACTCCCTCCTTTAAAGATTTACAGTGAATTAAAAGTTGGTTATGTCTTTAACCTAAAGACATGAAAGGCTTTTCGACATTCATCCATAAACATGAAATGAATGTGTTTATAAGACTTGATAACTTAAATAGGATTGAAAGAAAGAAAGAAGCCACAAGACTTGCTTGTTTAACCTTTCAATATCATAGAGGAAAATAAGAGGGAATAACATTCTATTCTGTAAACCATAAATGACAATGCAAGACTACATCTAAAATATGAAAGGAATTACCACACGATTCATTCCAATCCAAGAATTACATCTTCAGACCACAAGATCTGATAAACACAACCTATCTTTATTATAAATGCATAATAGAAAACCACAAGATTGAACTATCCCTGCAAATACAATTGAAATACAGAATATTAAGCTAATTCCCATATCCCCTCTGTTACAATAATATCAGAAAATGATTTCTCCTCCTGCCTATAGCCGACTGACTGCCAGAAAAAGAACCCCCTGCATCTCTTTCACTCGTATATTTATCTTTTTTTTTCCCAATAGGTCTCCCCTTTTAGTTATTAAAACTGATTCTCCGAAAGTGCTATTCAGTTTTTAATAACTGAATCTTGGAAATACAAGACTATTTTCTTTACCGTACTCTATCTTTCATGATTATCCCTTTCTAAAACTTTCTATTTATTGAATATTATCCTCCCTTCCTGTTACAACATAATGCAATCTTTTAATAGGGAAAGGAAAGATAAATTTTAACACTAATCTTCGGGCAGCAATGGTAGGACGTGCTATGTTTTAATAGGATAACATGTGTTTCTTCATCATTACACTTGACAAGTGACTCGTGATGAAGAATACATCTTTCTCGGGCACATCTTATCTCACCTTTTTATATGGAGATAAATCTCCTCGGGTAATGATTTTAAATTCCAATATTCCCCTTTTCAATATTTGGATTCTGCAACATATGTCACTACAACAATTTCTATGTCACATATAGACCTTTGTATAATTATGTTTTGGCAAACTGTAGGCATTTTATCGATCCACGATACCTACACAGATTCTCAACACACGGCTTCCTTGCATTCAAACAACACTCATCTTTGGTATATCCATGATCCAGGCTATATGTCATGCTTCCATTCTTAGCCAAGATGATTGGAACAAGACCTTTACACATCTAAACCTTTCTGAACCAATGATGATCATCTGGCCAGCAGACGGCCCCAAAACTCTTTTCTAGTGAAGAGTTGTTCTTGCAGTTTCCAACTCCTTTAGTGTCCATATCACTACAGCCTTTATCACCTATACCTTCTGTAGTAATGTAGGCACGTCCATATTTCATTACTCCTAATGTTTTCATCAAAATAACTTTGCTTATCCACAAACTGATCTTCCTGTAGAGCGTATCTGTTGGTACCCTGATAAATATAGTAAGGTACTTGGAAGTTTGACTGGGACGCTTTGAAAATATATGATAATGCTTCGCGTGAATTAGAGATGTTAAGCTCATTGAGGATGTATAAATAAATGCTCCACATGTCTTAGTACCATTACATTGCCACCCGACCATATGCACCTGTGCTTTGTGGCTGCGACAACATCCTTTTACTAATCTCTCATAACTTCTACTTGTTATGATGATTTTCCTTATATATGAGGAATTAGTGCGAGATTCAGGTGTCGTAGAAATATTCCATAACCAGAGATGCACTAACTGAGACTTGTACTCCTCTATTGGAATTCTAACTGTGACTTGGTACCCAGATTGTCCCTTGTAATGACATTCATATGCTATTGGTAGGGTTGCTATTTGGAAATCACTATTATCGAAACATATTTGCATCAAACTTTCCATTGGCATTTTGTCAAACAGTTGGTGCCCATCTCCATGCTGGCTTGACCACACATTTGTTGTTATTTTATAACTTTTAGCGACCAGATGTGTCCCTTACAATAGAGGCCCGCAACTCTCTCACAAAGTCGGCTAAATTTTCACTCTGACTCCACAGCCACCATCATCGACAATTTATAGCACTTCTATGCAATACGACCATCATACAAAGTGGCTCCATAATACACTATAGATTTTATAGAGAGAAAAATAAGAAATGTGGGGAGTCTCCAATCATCACACATCTTCGATGGGGGACCCCAAAATGAAGCTTCAAGTTCATTGCCTCACAATATTTGTTCGAGTCCCAATCCACATATTTGACTTCACGTTCATTCATTTATTTCCATTTCAAGCTCTTTGTGTGGTTTTGAATTTATAATTCGGGTTCCTCCAACACTTAACATGCTCGGTCATTTAGTCAAACAGTTAGTGTGCATTGTAGTGCCCTCCAAATATGGCTTGCGCTCACGCGGCAAGGAAACTATGCAATCTTCCTTCTCTTTGTCGGCATGAACTATTGACACCTCAACATTTGGGTCGAGCCATGTGGGAGTTGCTTTGGGAAAATACATTTGGAAATGGACAAGTGACCATATGATTTTTCCTCCATGCGTAATGCAACTTGACTTGTATGTAGTTGGGGTTTAATGCATTATAACAAACAGTTTACAAACATTCCCATGTACCTAAGCTATAACATGAGTCAAATTTTGATGGGGATTGACAATGTTGTTGTGATACCATGGACATTATCTCGTGGTGAACATTGAAATCCATACCTCATGACACTATGTCAAAAAGACCACTATCATTCTCTGAGTTTGACTGTGGAATTTCTCTATCGGGTTCCATTTTGATTAACCGTGCTTCCTCAAATGTGTCCCCTTTATAGTACACCACGTTGTGATCTCTTGATCGATGGAAATATTTACTCTTTCATTGTGCAACATGGATTCAAGATTCACGGTTGCCTTAGTACTTCACCAAACAATTTGAATGCTTTCAACACACAGTCCCAAGCATAAATTAATAGAGCATGAGATCAGTTCATCACAGGGGTTATAACTATCGCAAGTTGTCCATTAAATTGAGGACCTCAGCCAACAAAGACATTGGCTCTATATATGTGGATCAACATAAAATCTGAACCTCCAAACTATGGTGCTTAAATCTGCATATCAAAATCTGACTTTGAACCTGGCTTTGAACTCTACTTGAACTTTCTAAATTTGCAAGCTCGATTTTGAACTCTGAACTTGAACCTGCATGATGCCTTTTGAAATATTGAATCTTGAACTTTGAACTTGCGGTTCAAAATTCAAGATTTGACAATGCATAATGCATGAGTGATTGTAAAGGATAAGAAAACTCAGAGGAACTTATCTGTAGGGCTCAAACTTAAAAGTTTAGAATTTGGTTGCTGAAAGCATGTTAACACTTATACTATCTTCCTCTAAAGAAATAGGTGCATGAAAGAAGAATATTTCCATTTTATTTTTATTTATAAGTTGTCACGACGCATCTGCATACTTATCTAGGATATCCTTAAATACCTTCGCTTCATTCTTTTCTTCTTTCCCGTAGAGCATTGAGTCATCCACAAATTGTTTGTGGGTGATGGGTTCCAATTGGCTAGTGATATTGATTCCTTTAAGAAGACCCTTTTCCCTTGTCTTAGTTATTGATCTACCTAGCGCTTCCGCCAATATGATAAATAAAAGGGAGACAAAGGATCCCCTCGCCTTAATCCTTGGAAAATCTCAAAAAAGCCTTCAGGATTTCCATTTATAATAACATAAAACTTAGGTGTAGATATAAACTCGAAGATGAGATTGATCATTTGTTTGGAGAATCCAAAAGCTTCTAAACATTTACAGAGAAATATCCAATCTACCCTGTCATATGCTTTTCTGATGTCTAGTTTTATCATCGTACTAGGCTTCTTATTATGTTGGATGGAATGGAATGCTTCTTAGGCTATTATAACTTCATCTAAAATGGATCTACTAGGCATAAAACTTGTTTGTTCTTCAACAATAATAATAGGCAGGACTGATTTGATTCTGTTTGCTATAGTTTTAGTGAATAATTTATATAGGGTATTACATAAGGCTATTGGCCTAAATTCTTCCATACTGCTCACTTTCTCCTTCTTTGGGATGAGGGTTAGGAAGGTGTTATTTACTTCTCTAAGAATATTTCCTAAGTTTCTCATACCTTCCAAAGCTGCTACAACTTCCTCCCCTATAAATGACCAAAATTTATGATAAAAGAAGGTGGGAAAGCCATCCAGTCCAGGAGCTTTGTCCGGGTTCATCTGGAATAGGGCTGCCTCAATATATTCCTTGGTGATTTTAGTGTTAAGGTGTTGATTATGTTCCTTGATTAGTATTTTATGGATAAAATCAGTAATATTATCAGCATTAATATTTTTGGACCTTTCCTTATTATTTAAGAGGTACTCAAAATAATGGACAGCTTCCTTAGCTATCAATTCGGGTTCCTTAATCCTAACACATTTCGAGATTTATATATTTTTATGTTGTTTACCATTCTTCTATCTTTTGTACTATTCTGAAAGAACTTGGTATTCCTATCCCCTTCCACTAGCCATGCTTCACTAGATTTCTGTTTCCAGTATACCTCTTCTTTCGCTAGAATATCTTCATATTTATGAAGTAGATTTTTTTCTTAGAGATATCTTCCTTGATCCATCCTTATTTCATAACTGTTTCATTTAGTATCCTAAGTTCTTCCTCAATATTATTTTTTTTTCATGAATATTTCCGAATACTGACTTATTCCATTCTTTAAGCTTTAATGTAATATTTTTCAGTTTTGATGTTAACATGAATGCTTTGGAGCCCTTAAAGCTCAACACTTTCCATCATTGTTAGATCATATCTAACATCGTCCCATCCAAAAACCACATCTTTTCAAATCTGAAAGGGTTCGCACAGGGTTTAACTATATTAGAGATTGAAAGAGAGACTGGGTAGTGATTTGATCCCGATGTTGGAATAATGATTGATTATAAGTTGAAATCAAATGATCCTAGGTTACCTATGAAGAAGAATCTATCTAATTTTTACATTATATTGTTAAAGCCTAACCTTCTATTAGTCCATGTAAATGAACCATTAGATATCTTGATGTCAAGCATTTCGTATTTATCTACCTAGCTCTTGATGTCAAGCATTTCGTATTTATCTACCCAGCTCTTGAACTATGTCATTGTGGCAGAATCCTTTCTTAACCCCTCTTTTTTATCATCCGAATTTAGAATAGCATTAAAATATCATCCTAGAATGGTAGGCATATTGTGATTATTGTTAGAATAACTGAGGGGGGGGGGGGGGGGGAANGGTGAATCAGTGGTCTCAATAATTAATCTAATAATCCAACCAAAACTTATATCATGAATATAAAACCTCTACTTATCTTTAGTCCTACATGATGTATGAATTGTGTGAATCTAACATATATATACTGCTCAAAGAATATACTATTTATCCTTTCCTTAAGCTTTACCAAATACCAGTCTATCTTTTCTTAACCTTTACTGAAATACAGTAAATAACTTAGTGTTTACCGATCAATCATGTTTTAGTAATGTGTAAAGAAAAACATCAAAGAAATGAACCATATACACATTTGACACATGGATTTTTAACATGGGAACCCTTTTAAGGGAAAAACCACTTGGGACTGGTAACCCAAAATTTTCAATCTCCTGAAGTGAGCTCGGTGAAGAGCCAACCCTGTTAAAGGTTACAAACACACTATTAAGTGTGACCTTGTTAGAGGATTTAAAAATAACAGTTTATCACTTGACCTAACATTCACTATGTTGTCAACATGAAAAATTTTTGATACTCCTTGGGATGTATCTCAATATATAAAGGATGGTTAAATCCCACTCGGTTAAGATATTTTCTGAATCAATGGTTAAACTGAAACAATATATGATTTGTTCATAAATACAACTCAATCTTGCAGATGTTCAGATCTATTGTAAGTCCACAATACCTCTTTTGATCAATGTTCTCTTCAATTCCTTTGCTCCACTTCTTTCTGCTCTTTGAATGTTGTTGCTTCTCTATTGCTCGGTGTCTGCAGAATTCTTAGCTCTGTTCTTCAGCTTGTATGATCAGGTCTGTATGAAGACTTCTATCTTCACCAGAATTATCTTTAGCATTCATCTTCTGATAATGAATAACTTGTCTCTCTCTATGGACATGATTTTACCATTTCTTGTCCTTCTTGTTTTCTTCGTTGATCACTTCTTGATCTACAAAGATTTCCATGCTTGCTTTAGTTTTATTTTGCAAATCTCTCCTTGTTTTCTGGAATAAAACATGCTTTAAATCTCCTTCTTATCTTTAGCTCTTAACTGATCGATGAAAACAAAGTAAAAAATTAGTTAACTCTATCTTTAGCTCCTGCTAGCTAAGTTGTTTTTTCATTTCCTAACTTCAGTTCCCGTCGGTCAATACTTCAGTTGTGCTTGGTGACTACTACAGATAGCTCAGGCATCAACTTTAGTTTTGTTTGGTGACAACTTTAGCTAGCTTGGTAATGCTTGCTCAGGTATCACTTGGTCGGGTAACACTGTGAACTTCTGTGCTCGGGGTTCACTGTCCGTCAAGGTTTACTGTCACTCGGTGTGTATGATTACTGATGACATACAATTTGTCTCTTTAGATCTTTAAGTTTTGTGACAATATGTGTATGAGCAGTCATACCATATCAAGTTGACATCAATGAAAATACAATACATTAACTAATTTAATGTCTTTCATTTACTTTCTGCATCTTGGTGATCATCAACTTTGTCATCTTCAAACATTCAATCAGTTATAGTTCATCAATCTCTCCCTTTGGCATTGATGGAACACACTACTAATATAATATGAAATATATCAGTTGTAGTTTATCAAACTCTTCCAAACTTACTGTTCTATAACCAATTCAAATATCTAACTCTTGGTAAGCTCTTCTAGCTTAGATTTGATTCTTGCAGAGTACTTTCTTCATTCTTCATTCCTTCACTGGATAGATGTAGCAATTTCGATTCTGTCTCTCCCTTGTTGTAGAATCTCTTCTCCCTTTTATGGATAGATATGCAGTGTTAACTTTTCTCCTATTCTCTCCCTTAGATGGATGTTTCTTTGAATCTTTCTCTGGTGTTTTCTCTCCCTTTGACTGTTCCTCTCTTTCTGATGGATATTTCTTCTCCTCTCCCTTTGTATGGTCATGATAGATATTTCATATGGATATATTCATTGAGTACATCTCTCCCTTTGACAACAATGCCAAACAAAACTATATCTATTTCTCTAATACATTCCTTGAACTTCCTCTCCATTAGCAATAAACTCTGGTGTTCGGTGCAGATAAGTACCTTTATGTGTACTGATATATCTTTGCAGTCCATCTATCAGCTTGCATCAACATGATTGATCTTCTGATTGTGTGTAGGCTGATGCAGCCTTCAAGTCAGCTTAGTGACCAATAGACAAGGGTCAGACTTCTTGTCTCTTTCTCAGGTACTCAAATGTATCTTTAGGCAATGAATTTGTGAATATGTCTACTAATTGTTCTTTGGATTGCACATATTATAATATCACTTCTTTCTCTTGTGCTTGTTCTCTTAAGTAATGATACTTAATAGCAATGTGCTTTGTCTTAGCATGCATGACAGGATTCTTTGAAATATTAATAGCACTAGTATTATCACAATAGATAATCACTGGATCAAGAATTTTCATAATCATACCTTCTAGTAATTGCTTGATCCATGCAATGTTAGAGAAATTTGCAGTAGAAGCCACATATTCTGCTTTTGTAGTGGATTGTGAGATGCATCCTTGCTTTTTACTTATCCATGTGACAAGTCTGCCACCCATAAAGAATGCTCCTCCTGTTGTGCTCTTTCTATCATCTATGTTTCCAGCCCAATCATCATCTATATAGACTTGAAGCTCAAATTTTCCTTCTTTATTATACCACAGACCATAGTCCTCGATATTCTTTAGATATCTCATAATTTTTTTGACAGCAGTCGTGTGTGATTCTTTGGGATTAGCAGAGAATCTTGCAACTATACCAACTGCATGTGCTATATCTAGTCTAGTATGTACAACATACATTAGCTTTCCAATCATTGATCTATATAAGGTTTGATTTACCTCAGTTGACTTGTCTTCCTTTGTCAGTTTGCATCTGCTTTCCATAGGTGTTCCAACTAGTTTGGAATCTTCCATCTTGAATATCTTCAACACTTCCTTGATGTATTTGGATTGTGTGATGTAGATGACTGCATCCTGTTGAAGAATCTGTAGACTAAAAAAGAATTTGATCTCCCCAAAAATTGACATCTCAAACTCTTCTCTCATTTCATCAGCAAATTATTTTCATAACATATCATTACCTCCAAATATGATATCATCAACAAATATTTCAGCAACCAAAATGTTATCATCAATATCTTCTTTTAAATATAGATTATTATTTTCACTTGTTCTAACAAATACAATACTAATGAGATAATAGTGAAGTCTTTCATACCATGCTCTTAGTGCTTGTTTCAATCCATACAAGGATTTGTGTAGTCTACAAACCATGTTCCTCTTGTTAGGATCAACAAACCCTTCTAATTGTTCAATGTATACCTCTTCTTCTAGAATTCTATTCAAAAATGCAGACTTGACATCTATTTGGTATACCTTGAATCCTTTGAATGCAACATAAGAAAGTAGAATTCTTACTCCTTCTATCCTAGAAATGGGTGCAAAGGTTTATCCATAGTCAATACCTTCTTCTTGTGCATACCCCTTGCATACCAGTCTTGCTTTGTTCCTTGTGACTTCTCCATTCTCATTCAATTTGTTTTTGAATATCCATTTGGTACCAATGAAATTATTATCATTTGGTCTAGGTACTAATGTCCATGTATTGTTATTCTCAATCTTATCAATTTATTCATTCATAACACTAACCCATTCCTGATTCTCAAGTGCAGTATTGACAGATTTAGGCTCATAATCACAAATCAAACATCTAGTGTTTAGTGACTTACTTCTTGTTCTTATTCTAGCCTTTTTGTCTCCTATGATATGGTTATGTGGATGGTGTCTTCTGACATACTTGGAAAGTAGAGGCTTAGATATTTGTACATCATTCTGATCATAATCTTGACCTTCTTCGCTCGGTACATTATTGTGAGCATTTTCCTAATTTTCGGTGTTTGCAGCCTGATGCACGGGTGCATTGTTTTTTCGCTCGGTAGCAATACACTGTTGCTTGGGAAGAGTGTCAAGTTCTTCATTGCAGACAAACCTATTGCAATCTTCTAGTTCCTTTCTAATTTCCTCATCATTTTTCTCAGAAAATTCATCCACTTTGACATTTGCACTTTCAATGATTTTGTTAGAGGATTTGTTAAGACATTTATAAGCCTTTCTTTTGGTAGAATAACCTAGAAATATTCCTTCATCACCTTTAGAGTCAAGATTTCCATTTCTATCATCTTTCAAAATATAATATTGACTACCAAAAATTCTAAAGTAACTTACATTAGGTGTGTATCCATACCATAGCTCATAGGGTGTCTTATTGGTGTCTTTCTTCAATTGAACTTTGTTTAATGTATAGACAGCAGTACTGGCAGCTTCTCTCTAGAATGTTTGTGTGATGCCTTTCTCAATCATCAGTATTCTGGCACAATCAACTATTGATCTATTCCTTCTCTCAACAATCCCATTTTGTTGTGGTCTTCTCGGCGTAGAGACCTATCTTTTAAATCCTTTCCCATTACAAAAGTTAATGAATTCATCATAAATAAATTCTCCTCCTCTATCTTACCTTAGGCATTTTAGTTCCTTTCCACTTTGTTTTTCAACTATAGGTTTATACCATTTAAACATCTTGAATGCTTCTGATTTTTCTTTTAAGAACATAATAGTCATCATTCTAGAATAATCATCAACAAAGAGAATGAAGTATCTATCACCATAATAGCTCTTTGTTCTCATTGGTCCACATAAGTCAGTATGGACTAATTCTAGAATAGCATTAGATGTGTAGGTTTTTCTCTTAGAACTAGAATTTATCATTTTACCTTTTTGACAATTCTTACACATGACATGGTCAGGTTTTGACATGCTCGGTAAGCCTCTTACTTTCCTTTTATTGCTTATCCTAACCATGTTGTCAAAGTTCACACGACATAATCTTTTATGCCACAACCATATGTATTGATTTCTAGCCAATAAACAAGTGGTCTCAATTTTATCAAGATAGAATAGGGTACCTTTTTGTTTGTTCACCAGTACCGATCAACCTTCCTGATTCATTAAAGATCTTTTACTTTTCGTTCTCAAATGCAACTCGGTGACCTATGTTATTCAACTGTGAAACACTTAATAGATTATAGTTAAGTCCTTTCACCCAATATGCATTTTCACATCTAATCAAATTATTCAACATGATTGTTCCTTTAC
Source organism: Thuja plicata (assembly GCA_018584345.1). Taxonomy (NCBI): domain Eukaryota; kingdom Viridiplantae; phylum Streptophyta; class Pinopsida; order Cupressales; family Cupressaceae; genus Thuja; species Thuja plicata. The sequence goes on from MU227014.1 coordinate 328,566, forward strand.
CTTCAACTAGACAAGGTGAGTCACTACCCATTCTTACTGATCCGCCATTATAATATTCATAAGTTTCAAACTTTTCTTTATCTCTAGTTATGTGGTGAGTACAACAATTATCAATAATTTAGACATTATTTTTAATAACCTTAGATATGACTGTAGTCTCAACATACCTTTCTTCTTCATCTAAATCATCCTTCATAGAAATAAATACCACCTCAATATCTTCATCAGATTTGGTGTCAGTATTTTTAGCTTTATTCTCATCCAGGTAACACTTTCCTTTGTCCTTGTAGTCTCGGTTATCTCTTCTTTCAGATTGTCGGTTGCTTCGGTAATCTCTATCATCACCTCTATCAAACTTCTTTTCATAAGTTCTGTCATTTCTTCTGTCATCTTTTCTTTTGTTAGGGAATCTAGCAGCAAAGTGTCCAATCTCTTTGCAATTAAAAAATACCAATGGTAATTTACCTTTGTATCTACCTTTGCCTCTCTGCAATCTTCTAGCCATTAGTGCTTCAATTTCATCAAGTTCTTGATCATCACTATCACTTTCACTATCATTTCTCATAGTGTGTTTATGACTTGATTTACTTATTTTCAAAAAACACTCAATAGTTGGTAAGACACTGTTGTCAAAGTTATTCATCTCAAATGAAATAAGTCTACCAATCAAACTATCTAGAGTAACATTGTTATTTACTACTGCTCTCATTTCTTGTATATCAGATACTCTAATAGCATAAACATTCAATAAGGTTCAGATAATTTTACTTACCATTGTTTCTTCTTCAAATACACCTCCTACTCCTCGGATAGCATTAAAAACCTCTTTGATTCTGCTAATGTACTGAGTGATGTTTTCTCCTTCTTTCATTCTTAGGTCATCAAACTTTCCTCTTAGGCTTTCTTCCTTAGCTCTTAGCACATTTTTATCTCCTCCATGTAATAGCTTCAATTTGTCCCACATTTTCTAAGCAGTGGTGCATGATTTGACATCTTCAAATTCAACATCGGAGAGTGAGGAAGCAAGTTCTATCATCATAGAATTGTGTTCATGCTTCTCTTTCAATTGATCAACTATCAGAGGTCCAGTAGGTAACACAAATTCAGTATCCAAGTATTGTGTGACATCATTTCCAATACCTGATAGGTGGAGTCTTATTCTTCTTTGTCATGATGCAAATTTTTCCTTGTTCAACTTAGGCACATCCCTTTTGCTCATCTTGTGATCTTTAGCTTGACTCTTTAAACTCCCTTTCTAAGCACACAAGCTCTAATACCAATTGTTAGAATAACTGAGAGGGGGGGTGAATCAGTGGCCTCAATAATTAATCTAATAATCCAACCAAAAATTATATCATGAATATAAAACCTCTAGTTATCTTCATTCCTAAAAGATGTATGCCTTGTGTGAATCTAACATATATATACTGCTCGGAGAATATACTATTTATCCTTTCCTTAAGCTTTACCGAATAGCAGTCTATCTTTTCTTAACCTTTACCGAAATACAGTAAATAACTTAGTGTTTACCGATCAATCCTTTTTTAGTAATGTGTAAAGAAAAACATCAAAGCAATGAACTATATACACATTTGACACATGTATTTTTAACGTGGAAACCCTATTAAGGTAAAAAACACTTGGGACCAGTAACCCAAAATTTTCACTCTCCTGAAGTGAGCTTGGTGAAGAGCCAACCCTGTTAAAGGTTACAAACACACTGTTAAGTGCGACCTTGTTAGAGGATTTAAAACTAACAGTTTATCACTTGACCTAGCATTCACTATGTTGTTAACATGAAAACCTTTTGATACTCCTTAAGATGTATCTCAATATACAAAGGATGGTTAAATCCCACTCAGTTAAGAGATTTTCTGAATCAATAGTTAAATTGAAATAGTATATAATTTTTTCATAAATACAACTCAATCTTGCAGATGTTTAGATCTATTGTAAGTCCAAAATGCCTCTTCTGATCAATGTTCTCTTCAATTCCTTTGCTCCACTTATTTTTGCTCAGTGAATGTTGTTTCTTCTTTGCTGCTCAGTGTCTACAAAATTCTTAGCTCTATTCTTCAACTTGTATGATCATGTCCGTATGAAGACTTCTATCTTCACCATAATTCTCTTCAGCATTCCTCTCCTGATAATGAATTACTTGTCTCTCTATATAGACATGATTTCACCGTTTCTTTTCCTTCTTGTTGTCTTCGTTGATCACTTTTTGATCCGTAAAGCTCACCATGCTTGATTTAGTTTTATTCTGCAAATCTCTCCTTGTTTTTTTGGAATAAAACATGCTTTAAATCTCCTTCTTATATTTAGCTTTTAACTGATCGATGAAAACAAAGTAAACAATCAGTTAACTCTATCTTGAGTTCCTGCCAGCTAAGTTGTCTTGTCATTTCCTAACTTCAGTTCTCGTCAGTCAATACTTCATTTGTGCTCGGTGACTACTGCAGATAGCTTGGGCATCAAATTCAATTTTATTCAGTGAAAACTGTAGTTAGCTTGGTAATGCTTTCTCGGGTATCACTTGCTCGGGTAACACTGTCCGTCAGGTAACACTATGAACTTCTGTGCTTGGGGTTCACTATCCGTCGGGGTTTACTGTCACTCGGTGTGTATGATTACCAACGAAAAAAAAATTGTCTATTCAGATCTTTAAGTGTTGTGACAATATGTGTATGAGAAGTTATACCATATCAAGTTGACATCCATGAAAATACAATACATTAACTAATTTAATGTCTTTCATTTAATTTCTGCATCTCGATGATCATCAACTTTGTCATCTTCAAACATTCAATCAGTTATAGTTCATCAATTATTACTAATAAAGATTCCTATTTCTTCCCATACTCTAAGTTTCTCTGTTAATCTAGTGGGGCCGTAAATATTTATTAGTATACAAGATAGGTTACTAGCCAGGTTTGTGATCTGCCCCCCTAACCAATATCTAGAACCCTCATATTTCTCAAAGGTTAATTTCCTCTGATCCTAAAGAATCACCACCCCCACAGATGCCCCTTGGGTAGCCTCCCCTAAAAGTGTCCATATCCCTAACTTCATCTTAAATTTTTCTAATTCTGCCAAACTAAGCTTTGTTAATCTGCTTCAAAGGTCTCCAAGCATCTTTTTAGGATGCTTTGCTTTTTAGGGGCATTTAAGCCCTTAAAATTCCACACAATAAGTTTCATGGCTCTGTGGGAAGGAACTTCCCCTTCCCTACATACAATGTTGTGATTTTGGCCTGACCCTTAGTACGGGCATCATTATGTCTTAGCTCACAGAGAGACTTTATACCCCTAGTTTTAGGTTCTTTCACACAATCTGGCTTGACTTTGCCACTACAGGTGATAGCCAGTCCTTTTTAGTTATCTTTTCTTCTTCCATATTGCCTAAATGGTTAGAATACCTTTCAACTGCTTCCAATTCCCCCTCCTGAAAATTGTTTACTATACTACCTAAAATGTTTTCCCTATTTTTTCCTATAATTCCAGAATTAAGGAAGTTATTTACTCATAGGCATTCTGATAAATTTTCGATGGTAGCATATCCTTATCTTAATCCTTCCCTTAAGTTCCCTACCTAGGTCCTCCTATCTCCTTGTAGGGTATGATCCACATATTCAGTAGAGTCCATCTCTAAGTTGAAATTCCCTTGATTATAATTTAATTCTGGGGTATGGTCACCTTCACCTGTTTTCTCTATGTTTAAGGCTTGTTCTAAAGTGGCTGTATGAACTTCATTGTATTTACCATCTAATATTACCTTGGTTCTAGTTGATTTTAGGTCTTTTACTGCCCCACTAGTAAAATTCTTCAGAGTATTTAAATCCTTATATGGGCTAGTCTGCTGAGGTTATAAAACATCATCTTTCTTTATTTGAAATGATGATTTATTTTGATTGTATATCTTATTTCTTGGGAGATCATTTCCATTGTAATTATTACTATTAGATTGATCCAAGCATGTGTTGTATTCTTTTTTCACTTCATCCTGTAGAGCTACTAGATTTGTTCTATTGGTGTTCACCCAAAGTGTATCCATATCTCTGCTTAAACAAGGTTTTAATGGATTTTTTGCCTTCCTTAGCTCTAATTGAGACCTTGACCCATACTCAAAGTTAAAATCCTCCCCAACCTTTACTCCTAACTAAAAAAATGACTCTCCTTTTGTCTTATGTGGTTTGTCAAAATCAGGGGATCTCCTACTATCCTTCGAAAGGGATATTCTAGAGATATTGGGAGTTTGAGATTCTATTTCATCCGAATTATGACAAAGTGTCATCAACTATGAAAGTAGTATATTTATATCTGCCTCATGTATTCCTTCTATAATAAGTTTTGTCTGCTAGTCGAGTTCCTCCTTGTCACAAATTTCATCTAGAAAAAGGTCCACTAATTCCTCCACCAATGATTCCCCTATATAGTTGGTAATAATCTTTACTTCCTTCTCTACTTGCGATTCTTTTGGATCCTGATTTCCAACTGTACTAGACCTCTTCTCCTCAAATTCTTCTTTCCTATTTTCATTAGATTGAAGCTCATCACATGCATATGAATTACTACCTGGGTTTTGCTCCTTAGTAATTAATAAATACCCCTTTTGTTGTTGACATATGGGGGACATGGTTATATTGTCTATAATTGACATTTCTTTATCCATTTTGGAGATACTTTCTTCTTGGTCATTGTCTGGAGTAAAACCATTGTTGGTTTTATGATTCATCGTATTAATATCTACTGAATCAGTGCTTCCACTTCTTCCATTATCTGCTGATCTTACCTAATCCCTGAGAAGCGTCTAGGTAGGGATCCTCAATTTTATCTCCCCCTTTGTATTTCCTATGTCGGTCCCCGTCTCCTCAAGTTGATCCCTAATGGAAATAATATCAATTTTAATCAGGTTATCGACCATACTCCTTTTAGAGCATAACTCACCGGGTTTTCCTTCTAATTGCTTCTATAATCCATCATTGTTTGCTATTGAACCCTGGTTTTCATGATTCAGGATTGTTGGTGTGTGGCTATTGGATAAAGATAATTCTTCAATTGTTCTTACTTGAGATGGCTCTACACCTTATAGCCTGCTATCGCTAGAATGATTCTCCACTATCCTACCCTCTACATCTATGGCTTGGTGTTCTAATTTCCATCCTAAACGCTCTCCATTTTGGGAATCCCAGTGCACTGTACGAGTCATCATTTCATGTATTCCCAATTCTTCCCTAATTACTGGATCAATTACTTTCTCACCCCGAACTAGAGAAATGTCATTCTGACTGCGTTGTCCTTTATTTATGACAAGGGCCTCTATTGGTGGTTTATTCAAATCACTCAGGATATCATTTTCAATAATTTATCCTTCAATTTCTTGAGAATTCCTAGAATTGTCTTCTTTCCTCTTTTTTGAAGAATTCTTTACTCTACTATTAAAAATAGTATCTAAATCTAAGTTTGTCATTATTATAGGCTTTACCCTATTCCACGGTTCTAGTTTTCTAAATCTAAAACTTATATTTGTCGTTCTAGGTTCAATACAGTGGAACATTTTCCTGTGAACCCTAATTTCCTCTTCTTGAAATAGATTAATATTGTCAATAAGTCTTGTATATCAGATTGGTTGGAAATGATATATGGAATTATTATTTATAATCTTGAGGGGATTAAATCCTCTCCTTCTAGTATGAGTTTTTATAAAAAATTTAACAGAGGAATTATCTAAAATAGTATTATCTATACCTACCGCACCACCCATCAAATTTCCAATTTGGTACAAAATCCTATTGTGTAAAAGTTCCATTGGAGAGTTATCTATTGCTACCTATTTTAAAGCTCTTTCCTTTGAAAATTTTTTAGGTTTGAAATTAGGTTTCCATCGATAGAAGTTTAAACAATAACCTTCATAAAAATAGCAAACCATTCAACAACACATTTTTTACCTCAATGCATGTACAATCTAAGTAAAGGAAATTACCCTCTAAGTTAGTAATACTTACTTGATCACAAAGGGTTTCCCTCAACCAACCCACAATATCTCACAAAGAGGAATTTGGACCATTACAGAACGCGTAAACCCCATGTTTCTTGCAATGCCGCCAAAATCCTTCCGTGTAAGCATTGCTTAGGATCGCAAAAGTTTCTTGTGACTCTTTTCCCCTACTCCCCATATTTGGAATTGTGGTATGATGCTTAAGGCTTAGCCTTTAAGTAAGGGATTTCCTTCGCTTGCCCTAAACATCTGATCTGTAAAATCTTTTGTTAGCAATGGTCCAATAGGCTTTGTTATATTATTCTAAAATTGCCCCCTGACTGTTCAAACCCAACCGAAGAGACGAAAAGGGTTTTTTATTGTGTGGTTTATGATAATAATTATTCTACTTGCCCTCAACCATACCGTGAGACTCTAGACATGCAACCGGCGATGCCCAGACAAAAGTGTTACAACTCTTATAGCCCGTGGGGAAAATCTTGGCGGGTTCTTTATAAGTCATATTTCCATATTTTGTTTTAATAAAACGCATCACCTGTTTCATGTACTTCCATTCACAATTAGTGGTATCTGCTGAAGGGAAGCAACCATTTTTTCCCATAAATATTGAGTCATTTTGAGTGAGAGGAATTCATGGGGGATATCCTTTTCCTATGATTACAAACTAGAGTCCAACCATCTGAGTCAATTGGCAATTCACACCGAGCATCCTTAGAGATCTTACCATCATTTTCTAAGTGATTGCAAGGAGTCACTCCAAAATTAGGAGATGCAGAGAACAATCCCATGTTTAGGGCATCAAATGAATTCACAATGGGTAGAAAAAAACTTTTATTCGCATATCTAGTTTTCTGAAATGACGACATCTGTTTATTCGACAAGTTGCCATTTGCAGGTTTGAACAAGGACTTGTGAGAATTAGACTGCATATGCAGAGTAGAGAAATTCGATGCTCGAGACATTTTTTAACTTGATTTGATTAAAATGTAGTATTAGATTTAGTCGTAGTATTGTATTTAGTTTTAGAAATAATTTTATGATTCAAATAGTTAGATTTAATATAGGTATACTAATCTTTTAAATTATTTAAATATGGAGGACAATATCGCCATATTAATAATCTTAATAATTTTTATGTATTATTTGGAACATTAAAGTTGTTTTGATGATTTATAGTGATTATAATAGTTTCTTAGATTAATGATTTAAATATTTTTTATTATTTGGAATAATAAAGTTCTTTTAATCATCTATAGTGATTTCAATAGTTTCTTTGACTAATTATTTAAATATTTTTATTTAAATAGTTTCATTTAATATAGGTATATTAATCTTTTAAATTATTTAAATATGGAGGGCAACGCCACCATATTATCAATCTTAATAATTTATATGTATTGTTTGGAACATTGAAGTTGTTTTGATGATTTATAGTGATTTGAATAGTTGCTTAGATTAATGATTTAAATATTTTTTATCATTTGGAAAAATATTATTTATTATTTAAAATAATAAAGTTCTTTTAATTATTCTTTGGAATTTAATAAAGTTCTTTTAATGATTTATAGTGATTTCAATATTTTCTTAGATTAATGATTTAAATATTTTTATTATTTGGGATAATAAAGTTCTTTAAACGATTAATAGTAATATTAATATTAATATTAAAATTAATATTTAAATAGGAATAGCAATGCCGCCATATTTTTTTAATAGTTTCTTAGATTTAAATAGTAGAAACAATTTTTTGATTCAAATAGTTACATTTAAATTAGGTATACTAATGTTTAAATTATATTTTTTTATATGGAGGGCAATGCCGCCATATTAAATATTTTGGTTTTTGTGTAATCATATGTTGTTTTACGATTATGTTTAATTGATAATTTGAAATTTTGGTTTTGTTGTAATCATATATACGGCATATAAAATGGAAGACATAATTAGCATGAAGGTTGAGGTTTGTAGTGATGAGGAGGGCTTTCAGGGTGCCTGGTTCGAAGGCACAATGATAGATGTTGTGGAAAACAATGATAAGCAAAATTATTATGTTTAATATGATCACTTCATATCTGATGAATGGAGTCGACAAACCCTCTTAGAGGAAATCTTTTTAGAATGTACTAGACCCACTCCACCGCTCCTTAGTTTGCCTCGTAATACCACTTGGATTTTCATTTGATGCACAAGATACTCACTGTTGGTGGAGGGGTGTGACGGTAGATAGATTTCTATCACCACGAGCAGTCATGACAAATTTTTTGAAGTATACTTTCCTGATACTAATACTCTGAAAACCTATTCACGTTCCAACTTACGTCCTAGGCAGGATTGGATAGGAGGTGAATGGACAACAAAATGATGGGATTGACTAAATTTCTCAATTATTTTTTATTTTTAGATCCACAACCTAACAAGTGGTTTCACATTTTTTTGTTGGAGTTGATGAAAACTATCAACTCACAGCTCCCAAGAATCACCTGCATGCAAACCTGTCACAGAAAGAGAGAAGCAAAAAAGCTATGGAGGCCAAAAATTACAGATCAATGAAAGATGAAACATATTGTGCAAACAATGTAAAAAAACTCTTAATGCAATAACATCCTCAATTAATTAATAACCATCAAATTGAATAATTTACAAAGAGGGAATCCTTATAAAAGGATACCAAAACCCTAAATGGGAAACCCTAAAGGAAAAATCTAGGTTGCATAATAATAATTAATAAAAGAATTAATTATTATATGCCTAAAGTTTAGCTTAAGTAAAAGAAAGATAATAAGTGACTTAATAATTAAATCAATATGATTTAATTAATAAGTGGAATCACTTTATTACTCTAACACCCCCCTTAAGATAAATTTAGGGAGATGCTAAAAACCTAGAAACAGCTACTGAAAGCAGGAAAAATGGGTCCCGGCAACAAGGCCTGATGAAGTACCCAATACAAAAAATCTCTGTAAAGAGGAGAAAAGGAGAAAACTCTGTGGGAAAAACCCCTCTCCAAAAAGAGATGAAGCCTAGTGAAGAACAAAAGAAGCCTCCAAACTAGAGAAAGTCCCAGAAAATAGGAACAAAGAAAGAACATGCAGAACACCTCTAAAGCATGAAGCTGCAAACACTGTCAAAAAATAATTGTTTGAACCTCCACTGTAATAGAACATGATCAGGTAGAGAAGACTTTAAACAAAGCCTAAAGAGTTGATCAATCGAAGATGGAAGAATGCCTCCAAAATAGAAATGAAAGAAGAGTGTCTATATGGTAAATGATCCATCTCACCGAAATGCATAGGTACCAACCATTGCATCTGCCTAGTACATAGGAATAGATACTGAATACATAGATCACTCCATCGAACCAAGGAAGCATTAGAACCAACAGGAGATACCCCCCCATAATGTTGAACATGGAGAGGTCTGACAGGAACACTGAAATGCAATGCCAAAAAAAACTACAAGAAGAAGAATCATGAACACCAATAGTGCAGAAGAAGGTACAAGCATAGGATAAAGGGTAGTTTTGAAGTAGAAGAAATGATCTTCTAGACACACATCATGAGGCTAATGTCATGGAAGGGACACTCACTTGACAAAGGTGGATGAGCATAAAAGGAAAAACATCATAACCCCCCCATGACACTTTATAACTGAGTGCGAGTACAAATAAGCACAAGGTGTACAAGATCTTAGATATACAACTATGGGCACTTTATTTCAGTGCGTTTACAAAAGAAAGCTACAGAAAAAGGTGTATACAATGTTCATAGAAGGAAACGATCCCAAGACCTGAAACATCTGAGATATCTACCAGAATGCCATAAAGAAAAAAATTGAATACATAGATACATGGAGCAGATTATGGGTGTGAGACCCATATAATAAGAAAGAGAATAGAAACAACTTTCTGACCCCATGCGGAAGTCGAAAAAAGGAGTCCGGATGAGCAAGATATGGCTCTCAGAGTGCAAAATAGAACCTTGACTTTAACAGGCAAAAAAACCTACAAGATGGAAAAATCAGAAAACCTATCCTCCAAAAAGACTTCCATCTCAAAAAGAGCTTTCCGACGATATAAGGAAGTCAAAAATCGGCCTCCATTTGCTCCAGATATGAGCAAAAAACCACCGGGAGGTCAAAACAGAAGTGAACCTCATGAAACCTCAACCAAAAATAGCGAAGCCCTGCTAAACTGACGATTCCTCCAAAAAAAATACTGCCTCCAGATTTCCCACCAAAATGGCAGAAAAAAATATTATTTTTTTAATGAAAAAAATAAATAAAAAACATTATGCTTTTTTTTTAAAGAAAAAAATATAAAAAAACACATGTTTTTTTTTTTATATAAAAAAATACAAAAAAAATGATTTTTTTAATTTTTTTTTTAAATATTAAAAAATCTTGGGCCTGTGGCTGCTGACATCAGTGGCACGAAAATCGAGGTGAATTTTTGCCTCGAAAAATGTGCCAAGGTCATGCAAGCAAAAAAGAGGGCCCAAATTTCAACTGTGTCCAAATAAGATGTGCCTTATATAAAAATAGGGGTTTTAGGGGTATTCCGGACACAACTCAGATGTCTTTTTTTTCTCAAACTACTCCAAACAAAAGATTCTCCCCAAAACCACTAAAATCTAAGATAAAAACCTCTTAAAAACACAGATTAAAGAACAAGGCCAAATCTCTTATGAAGAGAACATGGGCATGAAGATCTGGAGCTCTGCTACCATGTTGGAGTTGATGAAAACTATCAACCCACAGTTCCCAAGAATCACCTGCATACAAACCTGTCACAGAAAGAGAGAAGCAAAAAAGCTATGGAGGCCAAAAATCACAAATCAATGGAAGAGGAAACATATTGTGCAAATAATGTAGAAAAACTCTTAATGCAATAACATCCTCAATTAATTAATAACCATCGAATTGAATAATTTACAAAGAGGGAATCCTTATAAAAGAATACCAAAACCCTAAATAGAAAATCTAGGTTGCATAATAATAATTAATAAAAGAATTAATTATTATATGCCTAAAGTTTAGCTTAAGTAAAAGAGAGATAATAAGTGACTTAATAATTAAATCAATATGATTTAATTAATAAGTG
>MU227014.1:380319-403043 GCA_018584345.1 Thuja plicata
AGCCTTGTGTGGTAATCTAGTCCAATTTCCCTTGAATCATTGCATCTATGGAGGTAGCGCCGCTGGCAAGCTTTCATTAGGTTCGATCCCCGTCCATTTGCTAATCTTTCCATTCCATAGTAGTAGCTAAACAGTGAGTAGTTTAGTAGTGAGAGTTTTGATGAGCGAAGTTGGAAGTGATATAAATTAAGGAGATAGATTTATTGAATATACATTGCAAAGCTAAGTCCCATCATCATCATGGCAAGAATCTGATATCCTTGAATGAACAACGTAAGCCCGCCTACGTGATTAACCAGCAAATCACATTAATATAATTGAGTTAGTATCCACAAGTGTAAGGAACCTTGGAGTTTTCTCATGTTCTTCATGAGTATTTACTTTTCAAGAGAGGGTTGAGTGTTTGATATCCTGTATCAAGTATTCAATTCCTATATGTTATGTAGTGGTACAAAACTGACATCAACAAAACCCATCTTCAATTTTGGACGGCTCCGCCCGGACCATATCGCCACCCATTTCAAAACTGTGCTCAGAAAGTTCCTCTTCTTGAGGCTCCAGAGACATCCCACCCGTTCTGCCACCACACAGACCAACCTTCACCCAAACCCAGAAAAGAAAGCCAACGCAGAACACACAGCGAAGGCAACCAGTGTAGCAGAAGACAGAAATCCACTTAGGATTAAAACCAGACGCTTTAATTACGAGCTATAAATTCACCTCATAGTAGGTACTATTCACATGGGAGGCCGAAATGAAAGCAATGCAGGCCCATGAAATGAAATGATTGCGTATCTTGGATTTAAAATGCCAACAAAGCCCGACTGTCTTATCAGGGTTCCCAAGACTCGTGCCAATCGCCACATCAATAATTTTTTTTAAAGTGCTCGTACTTTCATCCAAACAAGCAATAAAAGCCCATCTTATCAACAATATACTAAAATTAATTTTCTTTCCCATTTCACTTTAGAAATTTGAATTTGCCCTGCGTCTCGTAAATTTACAAGCCACCTTTCTCCTCCAATCAGCGTCATCCACGTGCCTCATCATTTAATACCCTTTTGCTTTCATTCTCAATGAGCGAAACTGTTTGCTTCGTCAGCGAATTCAAATTTCTCCAACACTTAGTTCCTTGCATAGTAAGACCCGTGGTAGCCAACGCGTCCGCAACCGCATTTCCCTCTCTGTAAATGTGCTGCAATTTGAATTCATCCAGCCTTGGGAGCAACAACCAGATGTCCTGCATCAGATTGGACATATTCCAGCTAGCCCTGTAGTTTCCCTTGACCATCTCTATCACGATTTTCGAGTCTCCCTCGATAATCAAATTTTTAATTCTCACGGAAACTGCCACCTTCAGGCCCCAAAATAAGGCTGAGATTTATGCCACATTTTTAGAACCCGTCCCGAGATGAACCGCATAAGCAATAATCATTCGCCCAAGGTGGTCTCTGATAATACCTCCGCCCGCAGCAATCCCATTAGAGGCAGCCCCATCGAAATTCAGCTTGGTGTAATTGTCCTCCGGGGGGCCCACTTAGTATTCCTCCTCGCAACCACCTTGGAGCTATGAAAAGCAAAGGAGGTAGGGAGCTGCCAATCCTGAGCCAGTCTACAATCTAAATCCTTAGGGGGGAATTGAGCAAATTTCCACTGGCAAGTCACCAGGTTTTCCTTGAGCAGATTAACAGCCGATCTCACCGTCCCCTCAATATCTGTTTCCTCCCCCCTAAACACCCTATTATTTCTTTCTTTCCACAGACTCCAACAAACATGCGGGGGTAACATTCTCCATAGGAGACTAATAAGCGGGTGCACCGAAGAATGGCCCCAGTTGATAACAAATTGGTCAACATTTTCCATAAAAACCCAATCCAGCTACATTTTGCTCATCATTTTGGACCACACCATAGACGCATAGAGACAATGAATTAGGAGATGGTTAATGGTTTCTTCCTGATTTTTACACATAACACATCTATTGACCAGCTGAAATCCCCGCTTCTGGAGGTTATCCAGCGTGAGTATCTTACCATGCAACACTGTCCACCAGAAGAAATTGATTTTAGGGATCAATTGAGGGATCCACACCTTTCCCCAAATTTTCTCATCCGCCACCTTCTTTGAATTGGCTAAATAAGCAGATTTCACCGCGACCTCCCCCGAGATGTTATGACATTAGACAACCTTATCATCTATCTGAGAGAGGGGGATCCTAATACCTTCCAAAAGCTTCTGAATCTCCTTGACATAAAGAGGAACCTGGGCCTGATCAAAATAAGCTTACGCCAAATTTTTCTATTTCCTATCTTGAGATATGTAATCTTTAACTTTACTTTCAAAGTGAGAGACCAGTGTGTCCCTAGTGAGACCATATTTGTCCCGACCCAAAGGTTTATCACCAACCCACCAGTCCTCCCAGAAACTAATCTGAAAACCATTACCAAGCATCCATTTCAACCTCTTAAACAGAGTTCCCTTACATTTAGCAATAAAATTCCAAATTTTAGAGCCAGAAGGAAAATTCTGACAATACGGGAAATGGGCGGAGTCATTAAAATATTTGGCCTTCATAATTCTGCTCCAGCCAGTGGTCCCCCTAAACAACTGCCAACCAATTTTGGTTATCAAAGCCTTGTTTAGATCTTTCATTTTCCTCACTACCTGCCTGCCCAAAAGCTTAGGTTGACAAACCGTATCCCAGCTGACCATGTTCATTCTGGCTTTTTCCTCCACCCTCGTCCACAAAAAATCTCTCTCGATTTTCTCAAGCTTCTCTGCCATTCTGTCAGTGATTTTAAATAGAGAAAGGAAGTAAACAGGTATATCTTGAAGGGCCGCAGACAACAATTGTAGTTTCCCCGCATTGCTTAGAACTTTCCCCTTCCATCCTGCCAGTCTTTTCTGCAATTTCTCCAGAATGGTGTTCCAAAACTGGTCCGAAACCTCCTTAACCGTGAGCGGGAGCCCAAGATAGGTGTCTGGAAGCTCAGCCCCCATGTAGCCAAGACATTCCACAATCTTCTGTTGGGTTCTCTGTTCAGTATTGAAGAAATAAATTTTACTTTTATAGTAGTTGATCACTTGACCCGACGCCACCTCATAGGAATTCAGAAGAAGTTTCCACTCCCTAGCTTCCCTAATACAGGCTTTTCCAAAAAGGAACGTATCATCCACAAATTGCTGGATAACTTCAGGAGGAAGGGTGGAGGCCGATTTAAAACCAGCAATGGATCCAATTCCTTCCAACTTCAGAAGGTTCCAAGCCAGCACCTCTGCCACCAACAGGAAGAGGTAGGGCGAGAGAGGGTCCCCTTGTCTCAATCCCCTTTCTGGCTTAAAAGACCCCCAGGGTGAGCCATTGACCGGCACAACAAAGTCAACCGTTTCCACCGCCACCTTTATGAAATGAGTCTTTCCTGAAACCCAATTTTTCTTAACACCCTATACAAGAAGTCCCAAAAAATCTTATCGTACGCCTTAGATATGTCCAATATTAGCGTCATTCCAGCATTCTTGCCTCTGTCCATAGAATGAATGATCTCATGGGAGGTAATCACTGCATCCAAAATTTTTCTACCCAGCACAAAACCCTTTTGGTTAGGATTTATGATTTTGCCAAAAAGAGGTTTAATTCTATTGGCAATGATTTTGGAAAGAATTTTGTAGACAGTATTGCATAGGCTCATGGGGCGGAAGTCTCCCATACTCTGTGGGTCCTGAACTTTAGGTACCAGAACAATATAGGTGTTATTAAGTTTTTTCAAGATATTTCCAGTTCGAACAAAATCACGGGCTGCGTGAATTAGATCATACTTGATAATCTCCCAGAATTGCTGGAAGAAAGCCGGAGGAAAGCCATCCGGGCCTAGAGATTTATAAGCCCCCCATAGAGAACACAATATTTTTGACCTCCTCCTCCGAGACTTGAGACAACAACACTTCATTTTCCTCCTTACTAATGACAGTCTGGATAGCCTCCAGGAGTCTATTTGAAATAACATCCGTAAACCCCCGAACCAGGCATCTGAAAGTGTCTTGAAAGAACTCAGCAACAAACCTACCAATGTCTTCTTCCTCCGTTAGCATTTGATTCCCACCGATATTTAAGGATTTGATGGTATTCCTTCTTTTATGAATTGAAGTAGACCTGTGGAAAAAGGCTGAATTCCTATCACCTTCCTTGAGCCATTGAACTCTAGACCTTTGCTTCCAGTAGATTTCCTCCCTCTTTAGATTTTCTTTCCATTTCTTTCGCCAACCTTCCTCTTCACAAAGATCATTCCAGGAGGAGACGCCCCTGGCCATGTCCTCTTGGAAGTGCTTAAGCTTTTCCTCTATTTCTTTCTTGCTTTGAAAAATGTCTCCGAACTTGGTCTTGCTCCACCTTTGGGCCTCCTTAATTAAGTGTAATTTTTTAGAAGTTCTAAACATGGCCGTCCCCCGAATAGGAGTGTTCCACCATCTTTTTATACATTCGAAAAATTCAGGGTGGGAGTGCCACATTATCTCATAGTGGAAAGGTCGTGGCCCACATCCATTCTTCTCCTCCCAATTAAGAATCAAAGGGGAATGATCAGAAACCGTCCTAGTGAGATGAGAAAGGCTGACAATCGGAGCAATATCCCAACCTCCCGAAATCATCCATCTCCCCAATCTAACCTGGATAAGTTGCTTTCCCTTTCTATTGTTGGACTAGGTGAAGACCATTCCTTGCAAATCAATATCGACCAAGTCATCGTTCCTCATAAAGTCCGCCAGCTCTTGCATACTTTCCGAATAATCCTGGGTGCCCCCCATTTTCTTAGAGGGAAACAGGGGGGAATTAAAATTACCCACACACATGATGGGGTATCTTTGATCAACTGATATGAGGTTAGTAATTTCTCCCCAAATCCTGCCCCAGTCACTTCTAACATTAGGAGCATAGATAATATACATGTACTAGGAGACATTGTTCCAAGTAAACGAAACAACAAGGAAGTTATGAGAAAAAGCCACAACGTTCCCAGATAACTTACACGGGTTCCTAAGAGTAGCCACCCCATCATAGGCCCCAACAGCTTCACTATAGTGAAAGGCCGCTCTGGGCCATATTTTGTCCGCAAGAAGAGCAAAGTTTTGATGTCATCTTAACCTCCTGGATTAGAACCACATCAAATTTCAAATCTAAGATATACTTCTTCAAAGCATACTGTTTCTAAGGGCTATTCACACCCCTTAGGTTCCAAGAGAGGAACTTCATCTTTTACTTTTTTGAGTCTTCTAAGGTTAATTGCTGCCCACTGGCAATTGCCCTTGCTGCTTCTTTTGCTCTCACTGATCTCGCCGTGGGTCGATCGACTTTGGCTTCATTACCCACATCTGCCTTCTTTCCCCCTCTAGTTTTCCTCTTTGGTTCCGACCAGTCCAGGAGCGAAGGCGATGAAGGGGCCGACCGCATCTTTTCCATAGCCTTTAACACCCCACTTTGGGAAGGGGAACAAAAATCAGGTGCCCTCATCTCCCCTCAATAACTTAAACTGCACTCTTCTCCCACTTCTCCTTCTTTCTTCTTTCTGCCATACCAAGGGACCTTACTCTTCTCGCTGTCTTCTTCCTTTTTTTGCTCTTCCCTTGGACTTTCCCTGAAGGAGTTAGATATGTCCTCCAGGACCTTAACAAATTCTCCTTCTTCCAAAGTAATCTCCCTCTCGACCTCCTTGTCCTTGCCTTCCTCTTTTTTCTCCACAGATTTAAGGTTAATCACATCACCCGTTGCGAGAGGGAGTTCCCCTTCCGGGTAACCATGAGCTGCCTTCTCCAACTCCGTCCCACCCAAATGATCAACCAAAATACTAGAATCATTTAGAGACAATGAAGGGAGTACCTCAGGACTTTGGTCCTCAATCTGAGGGGTTACCTTGCAATCCGCCACAACAAGACCATTTTTACCACACTTCTGGCAGTGGAGAGTGGCATTTTATCACATGTTACAACAGCAAACAAAAGTAAATTGTGAAAATATATGGCTCTGCTTTTATTAGCTCGTTTTTTCAACTATGTATCTGTGGACTAACAGATTCATTGCTGTTTTATCAAATGTACAGAGTTGTTAGGGTGAATTTTTGTTTTATACGGTAATGTATATAAGGATGCAACGTTAGTCATATAAAAATGGGTGGAAATTTAAGCAACGGTTTTGGATTGGAGCAACATTTTATTGCTAGTGTTATTTTAAAATTGTCAGAGGTGAAGTTTCAGTCAGGTTAGTTTTTGTTCCTTTTCTTTTTATCTGATTTCAGGGTTGATTTTCTCTTGATTTTAGGGCAAATGTTCAATCATGGAAATGAAATCTCAACCTATTTATTTATTTTGTCTGAATTTGGGGTTTTGTTTTCAATTTTCCTTGCACATTCTTATAGCCATAGTCAAATTATATATTTTCCCTTAACTTTAGGGTTGTTTGCTGCTTCTTTTTAGAACTGTTTAGATGGTATTCCTTGATTAATGATAGCTGTGTGCTGATTTTCAAACAACATTAATGGATTGGACCCAGATCATATTGTTTTGTTAATTTTGAATTGCTAGAGATGGAGTTATGCGATGTTACTCATCTTTGTTTTTCTGGATTTAGGTGATTTACTTATTATTTATTTTATCTGAGTTCGGGGTTTTATTTTTAACTTTTCCAGCAGTCTTACAGCCATTGTCAAATTATATATTTTTCCTTAACCTTAGGGTCATTTGATTCTTCTTTTCATGACTCTTTAGATGGGTAGTCCTTGTCCAATGACAACTGTAAGCTGCTATTCAAATAACATTAATGGTGTGGGGTCAGATTATATTGTTTGTCTTATATTTGACTTGCTGGAGATCGAATTGTTGTGAGGTTATTTTCTCTTTATTTTCCTTGGATTCAATGTGTATTAATGTATAAATTGCCTTGAAATGTAGGGTGATTCAAATCTTCCTGATTGTTGGGTTTATGGTTGAGCTTTTGATGATTTTTGTCAATACCTTAAATCTTAAAAACAAATTATGGAAAATGTTTTTCAATCTTATTTTGAAGATATTCGAAGACAATGTACTCTTGGCTGCCCTCTTTGAACAGGCATTGTGTCAAGTACCTAGGGATATAGTATAATATATATAGGTTGATGTAGATGCTGACATATAGTGCATGTAAAGAAATCTTATTGAATATTACACATGCTGTGGACCAAAGCAAAGTCAAAGTAGAGCAAGTTAAGAAATCTAAAGAAGAATGCATAGAAGAACCAGAAAAAGAAAAGGAACAAGATGAAGGAGCACTTCCATTTGAGAGCCAAATGAACAAGTGGAAATCACATTGAAGAAGCAAATGTATCAAAAAAGTTTCTAAAATTGGTAGAAAAATGGTGCATAATAAAGACATCCCCATCCGTGTGAGAGGCAACAAGTAAGAGGCATAGTACTATGCATCAAATAAGCACCAGCTATGAACACATAGGGAATCAAAGGAACAATCACTAGCAAT
Source organism: Thuja plicata (assembly GCA_018584345.1). NCBI lineage: Eukaryota > Viridiplantae > Streptophyta > Pinopsida > Cupressales > Cupressaceae > Thuja > Thuja plicata. The sequence goes on from MU227014.1 coordinate 387,818, forward strand.
ATGCATGGAATGGAAGGAATGACTATGGTCATACATGGAATTAGAGACACAATTACCATGGGTCTACACGGAGCCAAAGAAGAAATATAGGAACCTTAGGCATCAAAGGAGCAATTGTTATTTGTGAAAGTAACATAGGAATTACTACAATGTTGAATGAACTCAAAGTGGCACAATAAAACAGAAAGAAGATTGATAGATGCGTAACATCAATCACATATGCATTATGGATGGTTGGATGATATTATAATGTATATAGGTTGATGGAGATGCCAACATGTGGTACACACCCCTTTGTTATCTATATTGGATAGCTTGTGTAATTAATCATATTAAAGAACAAGTCAGCTTACATTGGGATAGGTGATTTACCCCTCCATTACATCATTAGTGGGAAGTCTACACATAGAGAGGATAATTCTTGTAATGGTGGGAAAACTATGGTATATAATGTGGAGAGGAGAATTGTATGGTGTTTACATACCTTAAAGGATAATTGTAGCTCTGAGTTAATGAATATTAGTGCATCTTGGCTCGCAAATATTTCATCTTGTATGTGATCTCTCTTTTATGTTCTCATATTGCTATCATTATCTAATTTCTAATAGTATATGGTTTTTTAACCCAGTGCTTTTTAACCTATTGATCTCTTTTGATTTTATCTTTTTAGCAAATTTAGATACCTTAATTGCAATACTATGCTGTTTGTATACCCTTCCCTCTATTTAAACACTTTTCTGAAATATTCAGGTTTGCTTACTTTTTATTTATAATTTATTTGTGTGTTGTTAGCATTATTCTTGTGGATTTAGATGGGTGTAGCTCTCTAAACAAATTAACTTAGCCTTCAAACAAAATTAACTTGTTCTTTTTTGTTTGTTTGTTTGTGTAGATAGCTCTTCTAATGGCACTAAGTTACTAACTGATTCTTCTCTGTATTGGTTTGTCTGTGTAGCTCTGCGATGAATTCAAAAACAAACGAGCATGTTGCCATCAAGAAGATTTCTAATGCCTTTGACAATCGCATTGATGCAAAGCGAACTCTTCGAGAAATCCAGTTGTGTCGACATATGGATCATGAAAATGTAGTTATTCCTCCCAAAGAGCAGCATATTACAGACAATATCTCAATTTTTGTTATTCTTTTGTCATTAGTTTGTAGATTATTCTTGTTGACTGGTTTGGTTTGAGAACTCACCAATTATTGCAGCTGATGGCTCATTTTTTCTGTTTGTTGGGAATCCACTCAAATCAGAGCATAGTGTTTCTACCTTTTGAAATCATGCAATGTCTGATTTTGTATCTTTTTGTTAGTGTGCATTTCTACTAGAAATAGTTACAGACCAAAGATTATCAATTATTAGTATTACCCATGATACTCATTTACGTATGGAACACCCTTGTGCTAGTTAGAGGTGAAACATTCGGGTTTAACCAATCACAGAGTGGGGAAATATCAGTGCCACAAGAATTTCCTGCCTTGGGCTACCATTGCATATCACCTGCTGGTGTGGTTGTTTGAGGGCACTCGAAGTTTGGATAGTGGACTGACAGGAGTAGGATGTCAGATGCCAGCATTATGAAACACATCTTATAACTTTTCAAACATAGACATAGACATCATGTGAATAAAGTACGTATTAAACACTGAAAAGACTTATATGCATATGTATGCATGTGTAGGCATACACATATATACACGTTTATATGTAATACATATACACAGATGTATGTGTATATGTATATAATTTATATAGACATATATGCTTATATGTATACATCTATGCACATTGCATATATAATATATATCTATATACACACATATATACATATATAATCATGACTATATATACACATTTCTATTTATACACGTATATGTATATGCATATATTTATACGCTATTTATCATAGTGGCAAAAAACTGTTAGGAGAAAATCAACAAAGCAGAAGTAAAAGATTTTTTCAAAAAATTGGGCTAAAAAAAGGCAAAAAAGGAGAAAAGCATGCTGTTTTTTAAATTTAAAGGCATTTCAATTGCATAGAGATATATAGAACAAATAAAATTGAGAGTTTAGACTTTAGACCTTGAATTATGGAACATAGGTTTTGTTATTTTTGTCAATATCGCTGATTACATTGCATTGAACAATGCATGAATAATAACAAGATCTTATAGTTTTCAAAATTTCAGTTACAATCTAGTTTGTACAAAGTCAACTTACCAGCTAAGTACAAAGTTCCTAAAAAACAGAAGTAGCCAAGGAATCTTGTTGCTATGAGGAGAGCTACAATAGAGGGCAGCAGGTCTTGATGATGAAGCACTTGATTAAGAGCCTCTCCTAAGTGGCTCAACCACATCATTATCATATTTGTTCTGCTTAAGGAAATCATGTACCACCATTAAGGACATCATCATTTGCAATCCACTTAGAATCTCAATCAATCTTGTTGAAGTCAATTGGCTGATCTTCCTCAACAGTACGTAGTTTTTGCTTATATAGAAATTTGAAAATGAAAAGAACAATGATTACTGTTTAATAATTTATAGTTATGATTGCAAGTATTTCGATACTCTAAATTTTGAGCTTTCTTTAGTATTTGGGTGGAGGTTGTGGTGAATGATGAAATTAAGAAAATAATTTAATGGTTATTATATACAGGGCATATAATACCCAACAAATCCTTTTGTCTCTCATTTAATTTCTATTAAAAAGAAAGGTGGTCCCTTCTGTATGTGTATTTAGTATTTACTATTGATTATGGGGAATTAAATAAAAATTCATCAAGAAAAATTCCTCATTATATGCATAGATGGCCTACAGCTGAGCTACCTGAAGCAATAATGTTTACAAAGATTGATTTCACATCTAGTTACCAATAATCACGAGGAAAACTTCCTCATTACATGCGTAGATGGCCTACAGCTGAGCTATGTGAAGCGACAATGTTTACAAAGATTGATTTAATATCTTGTTACCAATAGATAAGGCGACCAGTTTAAGACAGTATTTAGAAGCCATCATGGCCAACCAGTAAACAGCTACTGTCCAAGGTACAATGAACCAATTCTTCGAGCGCCATTTGAGAAAGATTTTTTCTGTTTTTTTTTAATGATATCTTTGTCTGAAGCAAAAAGAAATTAGGAGGATTATTTAAAGAATTTAAAATCTATTTTAGAAGTCTTGAGCTCACATTCGTTACTTACAAAGGAATCAAAATGTGACTTTGCAAAGAGTGAGCTTGTGTATTGCAGGCATAAAATTAGCATAGGGAGTTAAGGTGCATCTAGGTAAGATTTGACCTATCCTTGATTAGCCAACTCCCAAAAAGGTGACTTAATGGAGAGACTTTAATGGACCATGCTCATGCAAAACCAGCAACCTATTGCTTTTTAAATCAGAAAATTAAATGAGGAGACATGGATATGATAGAAAATGTTATCCTGTATGCATGCCATAGAGAAATTCAAGTTATGTTTGTTGGAGCAGTACCTTATTATTGTTATCCAAACTTATCATTCAAGTTTGAAATATTATTGTCTTTAAAGAATGAGTGAACACCAAATGGAATAAAAACGAATGATAAGATTTAATCTGAAATTCAATATAAGAAGGCACTAAATAATGTTGTTGCTGATCCTTATCAAGGTTACTTAAACTGCATGCAGTATCAATTGTGGAACTGAGATATAAGGAAAAAAAAATGCTAATTGAGTATGCAAAAAATGAAATGATCATTACTTTGTCGAAAGATCCTTAAAATAAGCTAAAGGACAAGAATATACCTTTTCAAGTGATATACTTTTTTATGAGAATTGATATATATTGTGCCTAATTTAATCTTCAAAAGGTAAGAAACATTGGATTCCTCAACTGTTGCTGGTCACAATAGCTTCTTTGAGACATATGCAGCATACAAAGCACTTGTTCTCAAAGAGGATTGAAACAAGATGTAAACCGAATAAAACAGAGAATGTGAGAAGTCTAGGTTTGTTGCAGCTCTAGCTCATTCCCAGCCAAAAATTGGAATCCATTAGCATGTACTTTGTTGTTGGTCCACCATGGGTGGGAGAAAACAAAGCATTTAATTTCTATGGATGTTGCAGGAATTGATAAAGCTTCACAAGTTGCTGAACTGTTTATGGAGCATATTTGTAGATTGCAATGCCTTTCAATGAATATTGTTAGTGATCAAGATCTGATGTTTGCAAGTAACTTTTGGAAGAAGCTCATCAAATATGCTGGGATCAATTTAAAATAAGTTCTAACTATCATCCTCAAACAGATTAAAAAACTAGAAATTGTTAACAGATGTCTGAACTCTGAAATCATTTGAAAAATTATGTTGCAGACCAGCAAACCTCATAGCCAGAAATGGTTGTATTTGGCAGAAGATCAGTAAAATACAACATTTCACACATCTATTGGGATGTGTATTTAAGGCCCTAGGGTTATGATGCTTCCTTGTTGATTGATTGGTTAAATGAACATTCACATGTTCCAGCTATCCACGATTACCTTGAAGAAAGTCAACAGATTTTGAAGCAAATAAAGCACAACTTGAATGTGGCTCAAGGTACGATGGAATCTCAACAGGATCAGCACCAAAGTCAGATTTTGGGTAAATAATGGTTCTTCTGAAGTCACAATACTATAAGCAGAACTCTCTCAAAGGAAAGGCAGCAGAAAAACTTGGGCCTCAATACTACAGGCTCAACAAGATTATCGGCTGCCTGCAGGAGCTTGGTTGCATAATACCTTTGACATCTCATGTTTGAAAAATAGTAAATACAATAAGAATGTTTAATTGCCTCATCTCCACACAGTGGTGGAGGACATATTGGATTGACACCAGAAACCTTCTTAACAACTTGAGAAATCGAAGTTAAGGACAAAGGTAATAGTAGAATGTCTCACCTTCACAACCTTTGTTATTCCTATTTAATGTAAGGTTCACTTTATGCCTTGTTTTCATTCCAGTGCTTAGAAAAAGATTTTGTTTTATTTTTTTTGGTAGCGAATTTTATTTTCAATGATCACATAATTCTGTTTTACTGGATCTTCAAATTTCAAATAGAGTTTCTCTATCTATCAATTTTAGATTTCAAGTAGTTTTAGTTTCTATCAATTTAAGTTTCAAATAAATGTCTTCATAGCAATATCAATCTAGTTTCAGCACTTTTATTGAAACTTGAGATTTATTTTCTCTACCGTGCGATTTATATTTCCAGCAGTTCCAAATTTCTATTACAAGATCACAACAGATACAGATTAGAATGCTATGATCAGTTTTGAAAAATCTGGTCATAGCACCATCTCCTTGATTTCCGCAGTTTAATCTTCACTTTCAGTAGTGATCAGTTTAGGATCACAACATTTAATGCTAGCTTTGGAACCAAAATTCTGACCTGTACGGTGAAATCTAGTATCATGTTGGATCTCTCTAGAAAAAAATGTTTCTAATATTTCTAGTGTCATGTTGGAAGTTTCTATTATAATGCTGTTAATTATGGTATACATCTTTGTAATGTGTATAGAGGAAGAGACCAGTCCTGCTGTAACCCTTGCATTGCAACTATGTTTACCATACTGATTTGAAAAGGATAATCAAATTCACAATGCCTTGCAATATGACTGTGCAAATGTTTGTCATTCAATAGAAATAGATCAACTTGGATAACACAAAATTAATAGTGTAGCATAGTGACTGGCCCGTGGGTGAGGAAATCTTCTTGATATGACTTTTCTCGGGATAGTTTATGTTGAGTTTGTTGTTTTTGGATTCTTGCATAATTTCAATGTTTTTTGATACTATAGTTTCTCATTGACTTCTATATGGATGAACTAACCTGGAAGCATAGTGATGATAGCCTATGATTTGTGTATAACAGGTAATTGCCATAAGAGATATAATACCTCCTCCACAGAGAGAATCTTTTAATGATGTATACATTGCATCTGAACTGATGGATACTGATCTCCATCAAATTATCCGTTCCAATCAAGCTTTGTCAGAAGAGCATTGTCAGGTGTGTATCTAGGTTCTAAATTAAGCTCACTGCACACAAAAACTTCAATTTTTGACAAGGATGCCCATTATTAAGTCATGATAATACCTCCCCTCAGTGTAAAGCTAAAAATTCAATAGTTCTAGAGATGCTACTCGAATTGAATTATGAATGGTATAAAATCACAGAGAAATGAATACAATCTTAAGAATAAGGATGTATGAACTCTGGACATTGTTTCTTATTGTTGGAATAATTGTGTAGCTGTGTGTACTTATGTATGTGCATACCATGACAAAGTTGAAACTATAGTTATTGCCAACGTGATATGCTGCAGAAAGGTGCTCCTATATAGCCAAAATATCCTGAGCTAAATCCAGCCAATGCCACAAGCTCAGTAGCTTTCAACCTTTTTCAAATACAGATTTCCATGATCTTCTGTGTATGCAGATTGCAGACTATAGGGACTTAAACCCTCCACAACTTTGCCTTCAATTGATTTGTAGGGAACTATGGTACTGTAACGAATAAATCAAGCATTAAAACCCTCAAAGCTGTGTCACATGTTTTGGCTTTTAAAGGACATTTTTGTAGTTTAAGATAATATAATTTGGTTTGATCTATATGGATGATATAAATTACTGTTTAAGATTCGATAAGATGGATCCAGTTCTTACTGCTGAACGCTTGAGATAAGTGTTGTAGTTTTCTCATATGTAAAATTGATTGGAAAGCACACAATTCCTTATCTATTGGTTAATTCAAATTGTCACGTTTCTGTGGTTGGTAAGGGTAGTCCCTTGTATTGCTTATTAGGCACTAATATATGTGCGTATTTTTTGTTGCAGTACTTCCTGTATCAGATTTTGAGAGGATTAAAATACATCCATTCTGCAAATGTACTTCATAGGGATTTGAAGCCCAGCAATCTTCTTCTGAATGCAAACTGTGATCTAAAGATAGCTGATTTTGGTCTTGCCCGTATTACATCTGAAACTGATTTTATGACAGAATATGTTGTTACAAGATGGTATAGAGCACCAGAACTGCTACTAAATTCATCCGATTACACTGCAGCAATTGATGTGTGGTCTGTAGGTTGTATTTTTATGGAATTAATGAATAGGACACCATTACTTCCAGGAAGGGATCATGTGCATCAGCTACGTTTGTTAACAGAGGTAAGCACTGTGGTTTCTAATATTCATGAATCACGTTTTAAATGATACTTAATTCCACAGCCAAGTTGTGATCGTTCTGTGTGTTTGAGATGTAGTTAAGCTTGAATATTTTGTTAATTTGCTATTTCAGATTCTGTGTTTGGAGAAGCAAACATTTGGAGAGCAAATTCATAGGGAGTAGAAGATAAGGCTATGATAATAAATAAAAATAATTGGTTCTCTTAGAAATAATTGCGTTTTTACAGTTGATAGGTACACCAACTGAGGCTGATCTTGGGTTTGTTCGGAGTGATAATGCTAGGAAATTTATTCGGCAAATGCATCAATATCCAAGGCAGTCATTTGCTGAAAAATTTCCACATATACATCCTTCAGCAATTGATCTTTGTGAAAGAATGCTGACATTTGATCCAACAAAGAGGATCACAGGTACACAATATAGATCTTATTTTGCAGTCTATTCATTAGTTCTCCATTTATTTAGTTTGCCAAAGAACAATTGGAGAATGTGTTTATGTATGTATCAAACAGTGCCTATTTTGGTTTATAGCTATTTTTTAGATTATTAGTAGACATTAATATCTCAGATTTAACATCTCAATAGGAATATATATGAAATCCACCATAAAGTGCTTTTAGGACAACTTTTTTACTACACCCATGATGTCTTAGTTGCCTATATTTCTATATGATTTAGAAAGAAATGCCTATTTTGGCTAGTGTAAAATTCCTGTTACAGCAATTGACATAAAAAAAATGTATATATGGGACCCAAAAAATGTAATTTCAGGATGGGAAAACTTTGTTGCCGTGCAATGCCTATTTTGCTTACGGTAATTCATGTTATGCCACTTGTCAGTAAAATGCAGTATATTAATGTGGATTAGTGATAGTAAGTGTAGAAAGTCTGTATGGTGGGGTCGCCCTATTTTGGATAGAATGGGCATCAAATTTCATGGATGTATGGGATATTTTGGTTATAGTTTGGTTGGGATGCATATTCTGGTAAATTTGTAAGCCTTGTTAATTGGGTAGCAGTTGTTTGGACTAGGAAGTATATATTCTTTATACAAGGATAATCTCTGGTTTTGTAACTTTTGATTATAAAGCTTTTATATGATATATCAATAAAAATCATATTACCGATTAAAAAAAACCCAAAAGCTTCCAAATATCATAACATGAATTGTTAAAATTTAATATGTTTACCAGAGCTTATTGGATTAACTATCAAGCCTATTTTGTCATGATTCTTGACCCAAACCTAGGACTTACTGTTATGAAGAGATTCAAATAGAGCATTACCATTAATGTATGTTCGTTTTACATAAAATCTCATAGGACTAACTGCCCTGAGGACAACCTGGTCTGGTATGGAGAAAAAGAGGACTTGTCAACAGAGTTTATAGGTTCCTGGTTTGATTGCTTAAAGATCTATGCTCCACAGAGTTTTGGGGATAGGGACGGCAAGGGACGCTGGGATGTGTTTTGGTACGGGTTTTAGGGGATGACAGGGATGAGTAGTAAAAAAAGGGAAATTTTTATATATAGAAAGAAATTTTAAATATGCATATCATAACATTGATAAACCATGCATCATAGACATTTTAGAAGCTTAATACATAGCAAATTAACAAAATTCAAATGCTTTCATTGTCAATATATGGCATACATCCAACAAAAATGCCCAAAGGCTCCAAGTTTCAAGCATGAAATGATATAAATAATTGAAATGTAAACAATAGAAATGCTATAATTCTACAACTAAACTACTAAACAATAAATATAGAAGTTCAACTCCACAATTAGCTGTCCATAATAATCATAATGTCAAGATAGAAGTAATATATGGCTGTCCATAAACATCACATGGTAGGTTTAGGAATCTAAATCAAAATCAGAACTAGAATCCGAGTCACTGCTAGACTGGGGATCTTCCTCAACCAATGGAACCCCAAGCAATCCTAGAGGTGTGTCATCCTCCTATATTTGCAAAGCATCTTTGAGATTGACATCCCAACATAAGGCTGGAGTCTGACAATACTCAGTAGTTTGCCGATCTTGTAGCCACAATGCACTGTGAACAAACACTAACTTCTCCGATCCTCTAGAGGTAAGGTTGTTTCTCTTGACTGATTGGATGAAGCTATATGTGGACCACTTCCTCTGGGCAACTTGTGAAAGAAGACAAATGGCGAGTATTCTCAGCTCTGGTGCATCCCTACCATGCCAAGTCCACCATCCAATAGGGTCATTTTGAGCTAATGTAGCTCTACCCGTCCTCGCCTTTGGTTTGCCAAAGGTTGGACCATGAAGATTGGTGAATGCAAGCCACTGATTGCGAAGTTTAGTAGCATCACCTTCATTGTACATTTTCACAAGGGCCTTAAAGAAGCCTTCCTTCACGCGAGTTGAACACAAAAAAAATCTTATGAAATAATGAAGAGATAAGAGGTCTACTTTGCTATTTAAAATTTAAATAGAAAACTTGAGAATCACCTCTTCATCACTAGATGGAGGAATCTTAAACAAAAAAATGTGGGGCCGACCAAATGGAGGCATCTTAAAAAAATGTTTTTTTAAAGTTTCAAATGCCACTTTAAGTGGCGGGGCCATCAGGGACGGTAAAGAGACGAGGCCATCCCTTCTTTGGATTTTCGTACCACCATCCCCCGCAAACTTCAACCACCGTTTCAAAAACCGTACCCTTTTTTTGGTGATTTTGGAATGGCTTTGGGGATGAGAAAATGCCATCCCCACGTCCGCGTACCATATCAGGGACGAGTGCGGGCCAAAATGCCCAGGGGACACGTCCCTGTGGAGCATTGTTAAAGATTCTTCCATGAACAATTCAGATTCATCCTCTTCTCCATTCTTCTCCATGCTCTCTATTCTTATAATGATAAGATGATGAAAAATGTTTACACACTCGAATTCATAAACTTTCAAATGCATAACATGTATTGAAAATTTAATGTTTTTAACAGGCTTCTAGGATTCACTTTCAAACTTGATTCATCATAATTCTTGACCAAAACTCATAGCGACAACAAAAATTGCAGGATCAACTGGTTATCCATAATATGGACTATGAAATTTTTACGTCTTTAATAGAGCTTCTAGGATTTATCTTCAAACCTATTTCGGCATGATTCTTGACCCAAGCTCATAGGAGCAATTGTTGTCTAAGCTCATAAGATCAACTGCCAAACCTATTTCTTCATGACTCTTGACTAAAGCTCATAGCAACAACAAGAATTGTAGGATCAACTGGTTATCCATAATATGGACTGTGAGATTTTTATGTCTTTAACAGAGCTTCTCAAATCAACTATCAAACCTGTTTTGTCATGATTTGTAATGCCCCGCCAAGGAAGCCTCGGAACACATGGTTAAATATGCATTAAATAATATTTTTTTTGAAAAACATAGATATAACATCATGAACATAAGTGCATCCATAACCATAATGCATAAGCAAAGCAAGAACATAAAGGAAGTAAACCATGATCGTCACACGATCGTGCACAATCAAAAGACTTAAAGCAGTTCCAAGGGTTCCATCACATCCCAAAAACACACTTGGAATGGAGTACACGATCACGAGACTACCCAGCAAAGACCTAGACAAACGTTCAACTAATCACAAGAGACTAAGCCAATAATAACCCACAACTATACATAGAGGAGACTAAACCATCCTCAAAATCCATCTAAATAGAGAGCCATTTTAATCCCACGAGAAGTGTCCCTAAAAAGATTAAACAAACATGTTCATTACCTTCTAACCATCAAGAAAGCAATAAGGAACCATCATACAAAAGGCCCAAAGCAAAAATAGCCAAAAGAAGTTACAAGAATACAACAATACAAGAAACTAGGTGGAGATGCCAAAGGCAGGCGGAGACGTCGATCTATGCAAATGCTAGTTCTGCGCAAACGCCGATTTAATTATTGGTAAAAATCTGAGACAAAAAAGTCTCATCTAGAGAGGCGGAGGTGCTTCTCTGCGACGGAAACGCCGAAGGCAGGCGCAAATGCCAATCTGCAATTTTCTCAAGAAATTAAGGAAATTAAAGCAAATTCCTATGCCGAGACCAATGTACGACTGATAAACATCTAGCTCCACACCGGGGAGTACCAGATACACATGATTGAGGCTGTAATCACTCGATTCAATCAATAATAAGGAAATAGATCTAATCTTCTAAGCATAGCATCATATATACATAAATCGCTTGAAGGAATGCAAGGGATAGAATGTGTCAATCATGCTTGAACTCTGTCGCTGGAAGAAGTCCGCAACCTGTACACCAATCCCCAGCAGTGACATGCAACGTCACCCAACCACGTGGTACTCTTAGGCCCACTCCATCGTGCTCACAAAGATAGTCACTTGGCCACAAACACAAGGAATGGCTAACACACGCCACTCAAAAGAAAAACTCAAGGAATGGTACAGTGATCCCAATGCAAGCATAAAGATGCAAAGTACAGTATGACACAGGCACAAAGGGCCACTACACAGTACTAACAAAGGCTTAGTGCAGGGACTCAAGAATGGAGTGTTATTACATGGCACATGGTGGCCCACGTAGCATCAATCCTTTGATCAACGTCCGCAAACGACTAGACTCAGTATGCATCTTCGATCAACATCCACAGACGACCAGATACGATGCCTTTGATCAACGTCCTCGGACGGCCAGGCACTAACTTACCTTCAATCAATGTCCTTAGACGACCAAGTAGTCATATTAATCTTGTTAATGTGTGTTACCCAATTCATTAATTTAGTTTTCACTTGATTAAGACTTTCCACAGGCTACCCCTTTGTGTCCCAGCCCGCTGTGGAGAGCCACTCCACTCCACTACCCAAACACCTAGGCTCATCTTGTTTCAACAACGAGGCACAACACAAATAAAACAAGGTTTCCAAGACAAATAGCGAAAATGATAAAAAACAAGCTCTATTGGCCTCAACCAAGAGCATGGGTCCCTTGGGATCCCAACAAGGCACACTCAATTGTGGTCATGGTGTTGTCTCAACACCAATCACCAATGGGTCACGATGCGATCTCAAATCAAGCATCAAACAAGAGCCAACAAGAAAAAATGACAAATAGCATGTGCACAAGGCACACTCAACTGACCTCATTGTCAGGAGTGCAAAATCTGGTGTGAATCCAATATCAACAAACAAGAACCACTGATTGGTCACAATCATGAGATTAATTCACAATCCCGAATTACAAGAAAATCTAAGAAATGCTCAAGGGCTAAAAGTGAGTCCTGAAGGTTGTTACCATTGACAATCCTTAAAAAATGGCTAAAAATTCAAACTTAGACTTAAGCAAAAAGGAGAAATCATTTGTTCTATGGCACCCAACAACACATTGGCTCAATAAAATTCCCGTTCCTGGCACACGGAAAAACGGGCAGCATAACACCATGAAACCCCTATATACGAAAATGCACAACTACAATATATACATGGAAGCCCAAACGGGTGTGGAAACAAATCATAGACGTGGGGAAGAGCGAAAAATACATCCCACGGATCATTTACATCAAACTAGAAACAATTCAAATGAGAAACGAATCAGATTTGAGGAAAACTTACCACACAATGGCAATACCAAAAAAATGGGAGAGCAATTCCAAAACTCCACAGAATCAAACGAAAACTTCAGCAAAGCAAAGCAATTCCGACACAAACTCAACAAGCCGAATACCCACAAAAATCTAGGGAGCGGATCAAACCTAAGAAGCAAAAGATTGCTTTTCTCCAATACAAATTGGAGCAAAATCCAATTTCTCAAAACATAAGTGTAGAAAAATGAATCTTTTTCCACAATAAAAAGGTCATTGTTTGCCAAAAGCCAAAAGGCTAAAAATCAAATCACTTAAAATGATTAAATCACAAACTATAGACTTCTCCAAAAGCCCATTGAATAATTAAGTTAATTCCAATTAAAAGGAATTCAACTACGGCAAATTTGCTGGTAAATAAAAATAACACCAAAATGTTAAAATCAACATTGAAATTTTGACTCAACTGCAACAATTGTAGGAACTCTAAATGCGCAAACACATATTGCTCCAATCACAAATATGCAAATGAAGTCCGGATTTACCCACACGGTACTGGAGGTATAATTTACCAATTATGGATACATCGTCCATACAGGGATGATATTGGCTAAATCATGATCGGTCGGTGAAACTATCTCCTGTGCCACTGCCGGGGATTAGACATGCTCAAACCTGTAGCTCAGGCGGAGACATTGTGTCGGGGATAAGACATGCTCAAACCTGTAGCTCAGGCGGAGACATTGTGTGGTACTCGTTCACTAAAAAACGCATACATCAAGTACAATTGCTTGCAGTATAAATAGCCGAAGCATAACATGAATAATCAAAGTACGCCTAATGGAATAGTGACGCTCTGGTGAAGTGATCATTCATATGTATTAGAATGTCACGACACTGGTCATTCCATATTTAATCCTCAATGTACATCTCATTTAAATTAAACATTAAATAATCATTTACGACAATACGAGTATATATCAGTGAAAATCCCATTGAAATATTTATCAGCAATAAAGGCACAATATAACAGGAAATCAATGATAATCATCATGATAACATAATAAAATCTTTGTTACCAGATTTCTCCCCAGAAGCTTGGAAGTCGGGTTCGATTTGCTACTAATTGCGGTCCTTGTCAAATTCGCTCCAAATTCGGTTCCAGACAATCAAATTTGCTCAAAATTCTGTCAAAAGGACCCGGGCAGAATTTGGAGGAATTTGTAACAAATTTGATGCCTAGCAGTAGAACCCAGGCCGAATTTAGGCTAAAAACAATTTTTTTTGCCTAATTTGGTCAATTCGACCCGCCAACCCTTAAAGTGACCACTAAAAAGGCCAAAAAAGATGTCTTATATGTCATTTGCGCATTTGTGGATGAAAAAGAAAACTTCCTGGCTCCATTGCTAAACTTTCTTGTTTGGTTGCCATTGCTCAAGGAGTGTTGAAAGGTGATTGTTGCGTGCTCTTAAGCTTGTTTGTGAGCTATTTGTGCTTCTAATTTGCAACAACCAGATAATGATGATATATTTGATGATATTTGATCAGTGATGGCTTATTGTTAATGTTGACATTATTATTTTTGAACTAAAACATTGATATGGTAGTGTATTTTGGCATTTTGTTATGTCATTTGGACTAAATCGTTAATATATATAGTGGTGTATTTTGCTGTGTTGCTTTAATATTAGCATAGCAATGTATGAACTTATTTGCTGCTACATACATATACATATACATATACATATACATATATATATTAAAAAAACATATATTTTTGTACGAACCCAAAACAAATTCGAACCCACCCCCCAAACAATTTGAACGTATTTCGAACCCGAATCCGAACCGACAACTTAGAATAAAATGTTCTCGAATACAAAATACACTAGATATCGTCATAAAGCATCATGTCACATCCCAGAAGCATCATCATGTAGATATGATCAAAATGGTATGCAATAGTATAACCTAACATCTACATCAGCAATGATACCGGTAAAACCCAAAATAATGTATTGTAATCAAATGCATCTGTAATGTCCCCATCTTTTTAGCATCTCAGTGGAGTTCTTAGCCTTTACATTCTCCGAAGGCTAAGTGGAGAAATTGATTAAATTAATTTCTTATAAAGTCATTAAATAAATTAAAATTAAAAAGTGACTTTATATTTAATTAATTTAATTAAAAGTGACTTAAGTGATTTATTTAAATATTTTAATGTTATTATAAAGTTATAAAGTAACTTTATAATAATAAAGTCACTTTAATATTATAATGTGCGAATGTCTTTTATCCCACATGGGCCAGGAAAGTGTTTCTGAGCTCTCATAAGAATAGAATAAAGAGGGACTTAAGAGCTCATTCTCAGTATCCAGAGAATTAATATTTGTTTGATATGAACTTGGGAGAAGAAGCCAAGGGTTTCTGATTTCAGTTAGCCATT
>MU227014.1:403663-415515 GCA_018584345.1 Thuja plicata
AATTTTAGGTAGATTAGTTTCAATATTTGTATTTTCTTTTCGTCAACTCAAAAACCCAAAAACAGCATAAAACATTCAAAAACAAACCAAAAACAATCATTACACTCAGGGAAACAAACAGTGATCAACATAGAGCCTATTTGGGGTTCTTACAGCATCACACAATGCAAATATCTGATCACATCATACAAATAGTCACAGAATACGAACAATAGTCTAGCTTGGATCAAAATACCATAGAACATAATACAACCACGGGAGGCACTACATGATTATTGACCCAAGCTCATAGGATCAACTGTTGATCCAAGTTCATAAGATCAACTGTCCAACCTATTTCGTCATGATTCTTGAGCAAAGCTCATAGGATCACCTGTCAAATCTTGTCCATCACAAGAAAATTTAAGTGTGTTTCTTTTTCTCTTGTTGACCAAAGCTTGTAGGATCTACTGTCAAACCTAGTCAGTCATGAAGAAAAATTGCACTTCAAGAGTTTTTTTCCCATCGACCAGAGCTCATAAAAGTAACTGTCAAACCTAGTCCAATATGAAGAAAAATAGGAACAAAAAAGATTTCATTTGGACCAAATCTTTTAAGATTACCCATCGGGTGACCTAGTGCAGTAAAAGGTAAACCACCATGTTCTTTTCACTGACCAAAGTTTGCAGGACTAACTTTACAAAGGGTTACCAGGTCCATCCTAGAGATTTGAACACAACACCATTTAAATGTCCAAATTATAAATTGTGCCCTCAAGCAACCACATTTTCATGCCAATATGTATAATGTATTGAGAAATATGGTTGTGTGATTGCAAGAAGGCTTGGCACCACAAGGCAAAAATGCCTTTCTTTAATTGTATACCCTTGCCATGGATGTGCCAAAGCATATTTACAAGATTAGAAAATACTTTTGTTAAAGATCACCTTCAATAGGAAAGATAGTCTATTTATGACCCCAAATTTGTAGGGCAATACAGTTTGTAGGAAATCAGATGTGGCCAAAAGTTCATTTCTAAAATTATTGACTGCATATGCCCGAGCTCTTTAATTGTATTACCTTTGTTGTGGACGTGCCAAAGCGTGTTTAGCAGATTAGAAAATATTTTTGTTCAATAACAACTTCAATAGGAAACACAGTCTATTCATAACACCAATTTTTAGGGCAACACATTTTGTAGGAAATCAGATAGTACTGGAACATGGGGTTACTATTAAAAGAAGATAACATACTGCAGATGGGAGACTACTTCAGGATGTTGATGTTTGTAGCTGAGGTCGGATCCTTGTCTGGGCTGACCTAATGAAGAAGTGCTTCATTAAATATAATTATAAAATATAAATCATATTTAATTATTTTTAGGGTCGACTTGTGAAATTTTGCCACCCTTGTGAAGGGACATGATGATTCCATAAAGAGGCACCTTCAATCGTGTATAAAAGATCATTTATTCCTTCGTTGGCAATTTTCAATGAAAACACATTCGACAAATTTGATGCTTGGGGGAGACAATAGTGTATTGTCTATGGTTGGGAGGGCAAATCATTGCCCGTGGTTAAACGAGCATATAATTAACATGGTAACAGAGCGGGTGACAATCCTGGAGGAGTAATTTTCATAGGAAGATCCACATTGATGGGGTTATCTACATTTGATCGTGGAGTTCACCATATCCCTGGACATGGGCAATACATTTACAGTAGCGGAGAAGAGCAGAAATGTCGGAAGAGTGTGAGGCTCAGCTACTGGCGGATTTTGGCGGTGTAATCAAGCTTTATAGTGATAGAATTATATCAGAGGTGCAAGCCCTTGTTAATGCATTCTTCTCTGTGAGAGAGAAGTTTGAGGTGCAAGCCCTCGTTAATGCATTCTTCTTTGTGAAAGAGAAGTTTGAGGTGAAAGACCTTGTTCCACCCTCTGGGAGTAGCCATGGTGGATGTCATGTGAGAGACTCCATGACTTAGCGCTTGTGTTTATTCACCCTCTGGGAGTAGGCATGGTGAATGTCACGATGAGATGACGACACCACATTGAGCGAGTCCGTGATGAGCACTTGTGTTTATATTCATTGCCATTCATGTGTGTAGCCATGATGGATGTCATCACGTTATGTGCATTTGTGATGAACTCTATTCTACCCTCTAGGAGTAGCCATGGTGGATGTCATTTCATGACACAAATATGAGCAAGTAGTCCTCCCTAGCTAAGGAGTGTTGATGTTTGTAGCTGAGGTCGGATCCTTGTTTGGGCCAACCTAATGAAGAAGTGCTTAATAAATATAATTATAAAATATAAATCATACTTAATTATTTATAGGGCCAACTTGTGAAAGTTCGCCACCCTTGTGAAGGGACATGATGATTCCATAAAGAGGCAACTTCAATCGGGTATAAAGGAAGATCATTCATTCCTTCCTTGGCAATTTTCAATCAACACACATTCAGCAGATTTGATGTTCGGGGAGACAATAGTGTATTGTCTATGGTTGGGAGGGCAAATCATTGCCCGTGGTTAAACGAGCATATAATCAACAAAGGAGATTTGATTAATGCATTGATCTTGTTTGACCTTATAAAGTTATAAATAGATGTAAATAAAGAATGCCTCACCCAAAAAGCATCAGATCTTAATGGAAAACTAAGGGAAGTTTCAGTCCGACAAAATAGTGGAAAGGTTTGATAACGGGCTAGTTTGTGGTGGATGAGTAGAATAAATTCTCAGATAGAAAACCCTATTCCATAGTCTAAGATTGATTAGATTTTATTGTCTGGCAGTCCTAAACCATGGAATTGGATATAGCATAACATTCTGTCATAAATATCACTTTCCATATAATTTTTTGATATCAGCTCTTTCAATAGATTGACAAGCAGTAATTTTCAAAATTTCCACATTGTTGAGAAAGAACCAAATTTTTAGCGCGCGCACACACACACACACACACACATATATATATTGAAAGTGCACATAGCTACAATCTCTGAATGTTTCGATTCACACCAAGGTTCTCACCAACTTAAACTTGTAGTGATATATTATCTAGGAACTTTTCCTTGTGGAACTGTAGCACCCACTTGAATGATGGTATATACTAGCATCTCAAGTTTGGCATATATTTGCTCTTTTAGTTAAAAAGGGTGTAATCTTTTGATGAGGGCTAGCAAGGAGTATGGCTTTCTTTTTAGTCTTTCTTCAACATATGAAAGTCAGGATTGCGAGAAGAAGATGCTATGTTCAAATGCAGGAAATATTTGGATGGTAAAGAAGTTTATATTCCTTTCCTACAGGATACACCTTTATTTATATTGATGGATAGCACTCGCATTGTCTAAGAGAAAACAGGAAAATAGCTATGATGGTGGATGTTTGGATGTGTTGGTCCTTGTTGGAGATAGGCCCTTCTCATGTGGTCTTATCGAGTGAGTGGTTAAACCCAGAGTTCATCAATCGAAAAATAAATAATGTCGCAAACCCAGGCAATAAATTTAATTGATATTATCCATGTCCAAATGATCATCAGTGCCAAACATACACTGCATGGCATAAAGGATTTTTTTTGTTGTTGTTTGTAGTTTGTAGTTTGTAGTATGTACCATGTAGGCTGATCTAGAGTACTGAGGATGTGACTGATATTTAGTGGCTTGTTGCTGAGGGTTTTGTATTTGCCCTATATTTCCTATACACTTTTTCAATAATAAAAATAGGAAAGTTCATGGGAAAAAATATCATCTTACGGGTAATTTGTCAAATCATCCTCAAGCAAACTGAAAGAAATGTATGAAATACACATGAATTATATATACTGTTCAGTCACCAAAGCACAAGTGCCTGTTTCAAATAGAAATATTACCTGCTTAACAAATTGAAGTGAGAACAAAAATCTATATAACCTAACATCAATTTGAAAAATTAATTCAGAATGATAATCTAATCATTTGCAGAATCAATTGCCAAAACAAACAAATGTTAATATCACAACTTGAGAAGAGGATTGGGCTGAAAGGAAAAGCTACACATAACCTTATCCCTGTCTGCAGTTGGGCATTCTGTCAGATATTTCCAAGACCCTTCAATTAAATTATATTCAACGACATCAGTGCCGCCCAGATTCTGAAGCACAAGCAATCCTCGAATCCAATGCATTGAAAAAGATCCCATTTTGATTCACTGTTGAATTTCTCAAGTATAAACCGAGGCATCCTTGTAATCTCTTTCCAAAAGGGATCTTTGAAATTCTCTTGAGATTCCAACTGCCAAACAATAATATCCAATTTATTATTTATCTTTAATATGGGTAGAACTATTAGGAAAAGCTTCCCACAAACAATAAGCTTAGGCACAGACAAGTTATAACTGGCAGGCCTCAGCAAATGCTTCAGTACTTCTTCCTCTGCTAAAACCAGCACTTCTGCCACCTCCTCTTGAAGGTTCATCTATTACTGTACCATCCCAGCCTCTATACTGTCGCCAGGGACACCGCCATGGATGCTTTCACACCCTTTGTCACTCTCCAGAAGCATCCTCTGCTCTCTCGTCCCCTACACCACTGCTGGGGGCAGCAACAATCATGGCGTTCTTTCACCCAGACGGAGCAATGCTGAGGTGGCATGGGAAGAGCAGCTGGGATTTTTGAAGGGGAGACTGTCAAATGACGGCGCCACTCAGGCTGTGGTGGTGAGTGGTGTGGTCACCCTCATTGCCGCCTCCTCTCCCCAGTGAAGGAGGGTTTTCAAAGGGAAACTTGTGATGGAAAATTCTCTAATGAGAAAAGCTATGATTGAAGAAGAGGCGATGATGATGATGAAGAGAAGAAATGAGCTTGCTTTCATGCAGAGGAGGAATTTATTAAAGGAGAGGCAGATTGGCCCTAGTCCTCTAAGTTGTGTTGGATCCTGATAACCCGCCATATGTAGCATAAGTGGAGAAGATTGAAAGCAAAATGCCTAGCAATGGCCATGCTAGTGTTCGAATTTGACGTGTTATAGGCCGGAGAAATCTATCAGCCGTTGATGGCCATCTCACTACTTGAAGGAGCTCTTCTCATCCGACTGCAGATAACCAACACCATTGAAGACAATGCATCATTCATTGTTTTCACAGAGTAGACAAAACTTGAAAGCGTGGTGCGGACATCAAACCTTTCCCGGCAACACAAGATCTACCGGTGCCAAACATTTCCGGTAGCGTGAGACCTTTCCAGTTGAAGGTTTTTCCATTTAGGAAAGCCTATCGGCTAACAAGAAATTTGTCTGCAAGCCTATAAACTTATGAAGTTTTGGTTCTTTCGAATTTGTTTAATTTTATATCCAGCATCTATTTGAAATTCACCTCCATTGGCACCTAAATTATGTACAAACAACCCTTGATCTAGTTTAGATTGTATCTTGGGATATCAATAAAACAACACATATACAACTATTCTCCAGCCTGCTAATGCAAACAAAATTTTGAAAAATAAATTTAACCAAATGCGTTTTTTGTTTGCATCCTGATAGTCAGTTATTGCATATATTTTGAGCTTTATTTTTTGTGTTATATTGATTTTGTTGCTATTTTTAAACACTTGTGTTTTGAATTTCCATTGGGTTAATTACTGTTGATGATTTTGGTACAGTGGAAGATGCTCTCGCTCATCCATACCTGGCAACTTTGCATGAGGTGAGTGATGAGCCAACCTGTCCTACGCCATTCAGCTTTGAATCTGAGTATAATATCCTCACAGAGGAACAAATGAAAGAACTGATATATAGAGAGGCTCTGGCATTTAATCCAGAGTATGCACAATAAAAGTCACCTTCATTCCCAGCAGTGCCAGACAACATTGGCAAGTTTAACACTGGGCAGTTTCTTGTTTGTCGTAATTGTATTCTCATTATTTATTGAGTTTTGAAAGTAATGTAAATATGTATATTAAAACTGTGTTAAACCCTGGAGAAGGGATGAGGAAGTATATTATATTTGATTTCAAATATCTGCATATATTATATTTTAATGTTTGATAATCCTAGCAAACTGGTAGGGCATCTTGTGGTGCACAGATTGGAGGACACAACTACTGTTGAAGCTGCTACCCTCACCATCCACTAAGCCATGTTGATATAGGTAGCAGTTAGAAAATTAACTGCAGAAACGGATAAATTCAATGAAAGGGTTTTGTCACTGCAAGAGCAGTTAAATGTTAGATCAGGTTACATGTCACCACTTACACTCCCACTACCATCAAGAGAGGAGAGGAAATTAATGAAGCAATTGGATGGAAGGAAGGATAGGGAGCAGAAGCTAACACAGGAATTTTGACAAGTATAATTTTGCCCATAGCCTACTGGAGAGGAAAATGAGCATGCTAATGATGCTTGTAGATAGATTTTGGAAAAAACATGATAATCTGAGAAACATGTTTGAAGAACAAAGGCGGCAAGGATTTTGGTTGAAATTGTGGGAGAAAAATGTGGCCCCTAAGATTAATATTTTTAGTTTTTTGTCAAATCCACAACATTTTGACCAAAAGTCTTTAAATATTTTCTCAGAGATTTGTAATAAGCTCCCAATTGTCTAGGATTTGCTAAAGCAAAATTACAAGTACCATAGGTTTATTGTTTTGGAATACAACAAATTTGACAAAATAATAGTTTTCCCTTCACCTAAGTTTTGGAGGGATGATGGAACTGTGAAGAGTTTGCCTGAGTGGAAAGGGGAATTTTCTCAAATGGCTCCCCCAACAGTTGCAGCTGTAAATGCAGATGAAGATTGTATCATGTTAAAACTTAACTACTTAAAAACAATGACGAACAATTCCCATGAAATAAAAAGCTTTTCAATTAACTAACTTAACAGAAAGTAACTGCCTCCTTTTCCCATGAATATGATAACTTCTAGTAATCTGATTTAACCAACTTCATTATAAAGGAAAATAAGATATTAAAAGTAACTGCCTTCACAAGACATTTGAATAACTAAAAAATCTAAATATTGAATAGTCTAAAAAGGAAATTAATTGGATAATTGATTTAACTAACCAAATGCAAGAAATCACAGAAATCTGTTAAGAAGAAAATGTCTGATCTTTGTTCCTTTTTTGATATTGATCTTGATCTTTTTTCAGGGAGAGGGAAAGCATCATCAAAGGCTTTACCTCTTATCCATTGACCTTTCGGTCTCCTACATGACTTCCTTTCAGAAGCAGCCTGACCCTACAGGAGAAGTGTAGAAACAAGTTTCATGTCTTAATATTGTTAACCGGGCCAATCTTAGTCAGTCACACCTTATAGACATCCATGCCTATGAGAATGACCTCCTGTGACTAGATGTGTACACTTGATTCATGTGACTGACGGTTGCTATACCATTGCATAACGCCACCTTGGCCAAGGTTTACAATTGCAAGAACTGCACTTTGTGCTATCAGTATTATCACCATACTCATATAATTGAACCCTTAACACTCTTCCAATCTCCCCTGACCCTAACTGGACTTACAATCCAATTTGGCAATAGCAGTCAAATGACCTTAGAGTGGTCTCTCATCAGCATATGAAGAACATATATGGTTCATGTCCCACTAGGATGTCCCTTCCTAGCTTCTACTATCATTCACTTTATGTTTTAAGAATACTGGCCGAGTATGGTTTCCTATTTACAATCAAATAATTCAGTATCCCCAGAGATGACATTCTATCACATACTAATTAAAGCTTTAGTTGACTACCCTCGGAATCATTTGTTATTTTAATATTAATTCCTTAATGTTACACTATTGTACTGGCAGTAGACTTTATTATCATTGAAGGGTATTAGGCAAATGTGGCCCTTAGAGATTGTTCAAATTGTTGATTATTTGAAAGTCTCAATGTTAGAGATTACTGGTTTTCCTAACCTGATTGCTTGAATATAGGTTCATTCATATTACTTAATCACCTGTGATGTTTGGATAAATAAGACAGGTATGTAGGTATATACTCAAACAGAGTTCTCTTCAGAATGTCCATGATAGTAAGGATATATGCTTCTGATCTGAGTTTCGGTAAATATTTTAATTCTCAAAATATGTACAATGCAACAGATAATATGATATGCAGATTCTATGATGTATGGTTCTGTATCAACTTATTTGATCATTTCGGTTGATACTATTTAACAATTTATTCAATCTATTCATCATCATTTTGTTTGATATAATTCATGCAAGTTTTGCTACTGTTATAGTAAGGCTGTATTATAGACTTTGATGAACTCAAATGCATTATGATGCTTATAAGGATTGGGATTCAATCCACCATGCAATATGTTTCAAGATGACATTCCCTATAATGAATGGACAACAGTGGCTGCTATTCTTGTGCGACATTGGTTTTACGTTCTTTCATACAATAAGATTCATGCATTCAACTAATGTACAATCGTGTTTGTTATTCTTGCACAATACTGATTTTACATAATTTCATGTAGTGAGATTCAAGCTTACAGATTCATTCATTCGATGATGATAACAAGAATTTGGCATCATTAAGATAACAATGCATTCAATAATTAAAAAGAATCGCTTGCCTGTCTTTCAAGAAGAGCAATGAAAAACAGGATTCAATCCCGGTGTACATTTGAGCTGAGATGTAGGCTCTAATAAATCAATTTGCAATGAATGTTTAACAAATCGATGGTATCAAAGGTTGATTCCAAATGTTGGTTCGATTGACAAATTCTCAGAATCACAACTATCTCCAATGATAATGTAACCTCACTAATGAGAGTCACAAGGTTAATAAAGACAATCAATCCCAAAAAGAAAGAGTGGCTCAAGAAGTTGATGGTATTCAAGAAGGTAACTCTGTCATCTCGATGGCAAGGAGTTACCTCCGCCAACCTCAGATAATAGAATATGCGTGCTGCTTAAGAAGAGAGGAAATACATTGAATTATTAATTAATGTTATGTTCATCATTTATCCTTCATGATATTATTCATTTATGTCCACACACACACACACACACATTGTAATGGCCCCTTTTTGGCTAACTCGGAAAATTGGGACAATTACCCGATTCAAACTTCTTAAAACAATTATTTCTTCATTATGCTCTTGAATATATATACCGCAACCATCAGATAGAGAACATAAGTGCATACATATATCCATATAGATTAATAACCTTATTTAGCTAAAGTATACTCAAACTTAAAATACACTCTTCTATATTTTTATTTCTCTTGAACAAATTTTGAGCGTAGAGATCAGGTCATGATAGTTTTGACCAAGCCAACCCATACTAAGCTCAAGAGCGGAACTTTGGCCTTGGTGACAAAACTCTGGCATCCACTTGAGGTGTTCTACTTAGAAGGGTGCTTGTCTTGCTTCTCTATCCATGCCTCATCCCAAGTATGTTAATTAGCTCTTCACAAAGATCAAAGTGGGGTTCTCAACTTGTCCAATCTAAGCCCAAGAGCGGGACTTTGACCCTCTTGGCCTTGTTGGCAGGACCTTGACATCCACCAAGGTGGTCTACTTAGATGGTAGCCTTATACCCTCTTATCTACATCTTTTATAATTGATTGGCTTACATAGTAGGAACAATAAAGAGATTGTAGTGGGGTTCTCAACTTATCCAATCTAAGCCCAAGAGTAGGACTTTGACCCTCTTGGCCTTGGTGGTAGAACTTTGACATCCACCAAGGTGGTCTACTCAGATGGTAGCCTTATACCCTCTTAGCTACATCTCAATCTTCCATCTATGATGAGGTCTAACATGAGTTTGTATCTAAACTATGATTTCATTATTAACAGGTAGTTGCATTGTGTGATATTAACAATTGAAGGACTAATCATAGTTAGCCAAACCATTGTGTTATATCAGAATATAAATTTGTCATTTGCCTTGTAGTAGTCTACTCTGCCGCTTGTATTTAGATATTTATCGCTTATTCTGATTTCCAATCCATCTAATCATTATTAGAATCATTCCTTACGTTGCAGATGCAATACTATACTTATTCCATTCATTGTTGATGTATCTTGAGATCCACACACATCTTTCTTAAATATGTCATCTTGTTGATGTATCTACAATCCTTATGACCCCCAAGGCAACAAGCCAAAAACACAACCCTTATACAGCGAAAACTTTAGTGGCGATTATTCGCCAATTGGCAAATGTTGCATGTTGGCGAGCGGGGAATTGGCGATTTTTTTTCATATATTAGGTTGACCCTATCGCCCGACAATTATTAATATTGAGACAAATTCCCAGGCCCATCGCCCATCGCTTTATTTAATTTTCTACTTTTCCTACACATCATCGCCAATGGAATCTAATTTTTGGTCCCTATAAATTTTGAAAATTCGCCTATAATTTATACGCGACTCAAATGGACAACCTATATTCGCCAATAGTTTTATACATTTATATTTATAGGTCGCTCCAAATTCGCCTGGCATTTTGCGGACGCGTGTCTCAACCCGACCCAAATTCGCCAACTTTATTAATCATTCCTTCGTATTGGACAATCCATAATCGCCTCGCAAATAACGCAAGACGTTTTAAAATTACGTGGGCTTCGCCAAATTTGTATACCTTGACTTAATACCTCCTGCTGCATTCGCCAAATAAGGATAGTATAAAAACATTTGATCGATAGCAAAGTTTCAGACTGTTGAGTGCAATTGCATACTACATTGGCGAGTAGCGACTGCAATTTAATTTGAGGCAAAGGTAAGTGATACTTATTCTGCGACTCTGTAATTTTTAGTTCATTACTATTTAGTGGTAACTGGTAACCAGTTAGGGAACACTGGTGACAGGGAGACCTCAGACATGATTTTAGGGCCAATAAATCCATAATCATATTTATATATATTATAGTCTATTGTCACTTCTTCAACAATTTAACATTTTTTTTGTAGTGGAAGTCGTTGGAGAATGGAAATGTCGAACAAAAATAAGGGTAAGGCTCCTGTAAGTGGGGAAAGCCAAGAGAGGCCAACAAAACGCAGAACCTTATCATCGTACTTTGGTCATGGTGTTGGAAATGTTTTTGTCCAAAATCGAGAAGCTACTTCATCACAAGTAGATTTTGAAGATTCACAACCTGAAACTACACGACATATTGAAGAGGTAGGTGAACCTGATATCTCAGATCACGATGAACTTGAAGAGGATTTTCAGTTAAATACCTAGAGTAGCCATAATGATATAATCGACTTGAATGAGACTGAGAATGTCAGAGATGATGATGGTGCAGGGAAAAAGAAAAGAAGAAATAATTCAAAAAATGATCGGAAGTGGGAGTTGTTGAAGAATTTTCAAATAGAATGGGTGTCAAAGTATCCATTCATTGAACCAGTGGACAATCCAATCGAAGGTCAACCTTCGGTAGAATGCAAATGTAAGATTTGCACCAAGATAAATAAGAAGGAAAAGAGGTTGCAGTTAAAAATCGACACCTTAGAGAAGCATATGGGTAAAGTTTACGAAAAGAAAACCATAGATGGAGTTGAAATATCAGTGATAAGATGGAAAACAAAGGATGATTCTCTGCATGTTAGGAATGCAGAATTATATGAATTTCAGCTGAATATACAGACGAAGCCTGTTCAAGTTAAAGGCTTTATTGAAGCTTGTTTTGGAAAAGCATTGGAAGTAGAACTAATGGGAAAAATTGTTCAGTTAAGTGTTGTTTTTAATATTTTGAGCAGAGGGCGTCCTATGACAGACTACCCATCATTGAGTGCTTTATTTCACTTTCTGAAAGTTCCTAACTATCCTAACAGTCATTGGTCAGTAAATAGTGGATGGGAATGGGCAAGTTGTCTTGCCGATGTTGAAAAAGAGGATCTAAAGGCAAAAATTAAAGAGTCAAATTTTA
>MU227014.1:443443-453974 GCA_018584345.1 Thuja plicata
CAATGCTCCATTGTTCTGTTCTTGGTAGTTAGATGCTCCCCTAGAGCCACCATTGTATCACGCACCAGTGTTTGCTGGACTAAATATTAATGAAGAAGGAAGGATTCTTGGCAATGATGTTGTTAGCGTCCCTACTTCTGAGTTAATGGTATTTCATGTTTTAACGTTCTGTATGTCCTTTACTCTGATATGTTAAAGTATATTAACGACCTCCTTATTTCCGCTACTAATAAAATGCTAACTGATGGTTGTGTATTTCTTCGGTATTTAGTGTAATCTTTCAGAGTATTGTTGATGTTCCAGACATTTCAGCATGACTGTAGTTAGATAAACATTTCTAACCCTGCAGGATCTTTTTTGTTTTATTTGCTAATTTTAGAAAGCTCTGGGAAACCCTTTACTGTACCAAATCTCCGGAGGAATGAGTTGAAGTAACCAGCTATCCCCCTCGAAAACAGTCACCTCTCCCAATTGAGCCCCGCACCGTCGTGACCCGACACCCAGGTGCTTGAAGGTGCGAAGGATTCACTTCCCCCGAACAACCTTTGCAGGCGGAGTTGGCCGATTTCCCCGGAACCCGGTGACAACTTATGACCGTTGGCGGACCCGGTCAGCAAAACCCCGTCAACAAAAACTGGCGCTAGGAGGGCATGAACTCGTCCCCCTCCCAAGATTCTGATTTTACACCTCCTGAGGGTTCCCCGAGTTGTAGTTTTAGGAGACAAGCCTTTAGTGGGATTGGGTCCTTTTCCCCAGCTAAATTTGAAAGAATCCTTAGGTCTGCCCCGAATCCCGGAAGGTTTGTCGAACTCGAGCCTCCTGTTCGAAAGAAGCGAACGTCAAAAGTCCTACTAGCCACTGTTGTCTGGGGATCTACCATATCTTCGAATACCCAAACTCCCCAGACAGTCCCGGGAACCAGTACCCAAACTACCCAACATATAGTTCCCTCAATGGCTGCATATTTCAGAAACACTGGGTCCCCAATGGGCACTTTTTCGGGCGCAATCAACGACTTACCCTCCCACCCGGAGAAGATTTGCCCACGATATGAGTACTTGGGCTCACGGACCGCAGAAGAACATTTACAGGCATACAAAGATGCCATGAATCGACACCGGATCCAGCATGAGGATGTTGTGACCCGCATGTTTCCACTGTCCTTAGGACAGAGCGAGTTGAAATGGTACCTGAACTTACCTGCCAATTCCATCAACACTTGGCAGGATATGGAGGACGCCTTCTTGGCTACCTTTCGCGTGCATGTGGACCCAGCTTGGTCCCACAGCCAGTTCATCTCCATTAGAAAGGAACCCAATGAACCTCTCGCAGCATTCAACCATAGGTTCCAACGTGCCCTGAAGCGGTGCACGGGCCCTTTTGTCCCATCGCCAGACGTTACCATACAGACATATCTCAACGCAATGGACCCTTTTTTTGCCACTCTCCTCTGGAGAACAACCGCCCCGGGCGACCGGGATACCTTGGCAAAAGTCTACAACCTAGCCTTAGAGTTGTCCCGCGGTCTCAACAAATCCCCGGGCGGGATTGGACAGAACACACCCTATAACACGATCCCCGGCGGAACTGCTTATGTCGGGGGTTACAATCCCAATCTGGCAATAGGCGCCCCTTCGATGGCGGTGAATCCCCCGCCACCCATTATAGACCAACAGGCGCGATATGTTTACCCCTCCCAGACCCAAATCACACCGGGTCTGGAAGTCTTCCCTTGGAATCAGCCGCAGCAGACACAACAGACTCATACGCAACCGTCCGGATTGCCATTCTTCCAGTCGTCCGCGGCTGGAGGATTGCCGCCCTCAACTCCGGTTAATCCTGCTGCCTTCCCGGGAAGCCAACAACCGCCATAACCATCCCATTGTGACGCTAACACTCAGTTGACCGCCGAGGTTGAATCCCTCCGGCGAATGCTGTCTACTTTGACTATGGACATGGGTCAACTGAAGGCGGGGTCCTACACACCTCAGAATTCAAATTCCCAGAGGGGGAATATCTTCTCCGGCCAACGAAACAACAACGCCGGGGGAAGAAACTTCAACAACGGGCCTAAACCCAACCAACAACAATGGAATAATAATGCTAACACCGGAGGCTCGCCAACGAACCAAAACACCAACCAAAATGGTGCTGGGCCATCCCATTTTACACCAGTCGCAGACTTCCAGCCCATGACTAACTGGTGTAGACTACACGACACAGGTTTGCACAATGAGGTGAATTGTGCCACTTTGGAGAAAGTCATAATGATCTCCCAGCTAGACAGGCAGCAATCGCACGATACCACTCCCCCAGAGCCTCTTGTCCAAGAGCAAACCCATACTGCCTTCACCTGTGATACCATCTTCTTCGGAACTTCCGGGGAAGATGAAGAAGAATCCGAACTACAGGGGTTCTTTGATGAATCCATTCCGCCCTTTGAGGCCAACGCCTTTACTAACCCACGGGCTCCATACAATACCCGGAGCCAGGCGGGTAAAGGACAGCTTACACGCCTATACCTCCTACCAAAGATATTCCTCCTCCCCGGAGTAATGCAACTGATCGACCTGTCCCTCCAAAAGGTCCCAGTTCTAACTAAGCAAAAGATCTCACGGAGGAAAATCATCAGTTCCCGGGAGGAAGATTCGACATCACGAGGGCGTTAGAGCAGACCACCACCTCCATGACCTTGATGGAGGTTTTGTTAAATTGTCCCGAGTAGAAGAAGTCCCTTCTGAAGCTCTTAGGGAACCCGGAAGCAGTTAGCCGCCCACCCAAGACTGTCTCATTCGAAGATGCTAATGCGGCTGTCTTCCGAGGGAATAATGAGGATCCTCCCTTCCTGCTAGGCCTAAACATTTATGGCAAAAACATACACAACTGCTTAGTAGACTCTGGAGCTTCGGGGAACATCATGCCTCTATCCATTTGTCAGAAGCTCGGACTCCACCCCACCCCGTCTAATGGCGCAGTAATCCAACTGGATAAAACTGCTGTGAAGATGGTGGGAGAACTGAAGAACGTCCGGATACACCTTATCTAGGACCCCAGGATAGCCAGCATCATTGACATCCAAGTGGTGGATATCCCAGAGACTTACAGGATGTTACTGAGTCAGAATTGGTCTAAGTCCTTGAATGGATACTTTTCGACCGACTTCACCCACTTATGGCTTCCATGGGAAGGAGAGTCCAATCAGATCCGGGTCGAAAGCGAACCTCGGATGAAACAGGCCCTTACAGAAATTGGGAGGGTCAATGAAGTCCTTTTCTCCGAGTCTTCTCTGGGGGTGTACCGACCTCTTGAAATCTTAACATTTGATTTCATCCCCGGAGAGGATCCCGTAGTGTTGCAAAGAGCATAAGACTTAGAAGAAAAGGTGAAAGTTGAAGTTAACTCTCAGGGCCCCGCGGCGACCCTTGCCACACTCCTGTCCGACACATGGTGTCGAGTGTATTACCAAAAACATTCAGAGCACGAGTGTGAACCATGTATATCGATCGCTACCCGGCAATTCGATATCTTCCGGAGTGAACATACAACCGATCCCCCGGGACCCAGTACTTCTGCAAGATGCACTCCTTTGATGTCGTTCCCCCGGGAATCACAAACCGAAACACCTCCGGGGATAAATTCTACTCTCACGTCGGTAGTCCGGGAAGAGATCCCTAAGTTTCCCAGCGATAATCCAAAGGAACCCCCCATCCCCAGCCCCAGATTACAAACAACGACTTATGGACCCTTAAGTTCGACGGGTCCCGATCCAAACAGGGCTGTGGGTCCGGGGTAGAATTAATCAACCCGCGGGGAAAATCCTTTCTCGTGTCCTACAGGCTACAGTTCAACTGTACTAATAATGTCACCGAGTACGAGGCCTTGGTCCTTGGACTCCTATTCGCACTAAGGAAAAGTATCACCCGCCTTCGGGCTCTGGGTGATTTAGAGTTGGTTGTTAAACAAGTCCGGAGTCAATACACGTGTCATGACAAAAGGTTGGCCGCGTACCGCAACCGGGCTTGGAGCCTTATTGAGGATTTTGATTCCTTTGGCATTGACCTCATTCCCCAGCGACGGAACTATGTCCCGGATGCCCTATCTGTTTCTGCCAGCACACTTGAGCCGATGGCCGGCTCACGACTCCGAAGATTTTCAGTTGAGATGGTCCCCACCCCCTCCATTCCAGATAATGTTACTCACTTTCAAGTTTTTGAGGACGATCAGCATATTCTGGCCTTCATGGCCAATGTTGGAGTTTTTGAGGATCAGATAGTGGAGGAACGAGACCATGATGATACTGGACAGAGTGACGAAGACGATGGGATCATGGACTTGCCCACCAACACTATCCCTAAGGGGATGGTTGCATTAGAACGAATCTTTGATTCGGACCCTCGGGCCCATGAGAAGGTATCATCCTCCCCTGAGGGAGGAAAGTTTGAAAAGGTTAACATCGGCCAGCCCTGTGAAGAAAAGATCATCCACATTGGTACCTCCTGCTCCCCTGAAGAAAAGGAGAAGATTCTCGCGGTTCACTGAGAATGCATTGATGTAATTTCCTGGGGATATGAAGATTTAAAGACGTATGACACATCCATCATGACCCATACCATTCCCCTGAAACCTGACGCTAAGCCCTTTCAGAAAAAACAAAGACCGGTCAACCCCCTGATAGAGCCTCTGATCCGTCAAGAAGTAGAAAAACTATTGTCAGCCCGGATAATCTTTCCAATACGGCACACTACATGGGTTGCCAACCTGGTCCCAGTCAGGAAGAAGAACGGTGAGATCCGCCTTTGTGTGAATTTTCGAAATTTAAACAAGGCATCTAAAAAAGATAATCACCCTCTCCCCTCCTTGGATGAGGTGCTGCAGATAGTAAACGGATCTCAGATGATGTCGTTCTTGGATGGATATTCGGGATACAACCGGGTCATGGTTAAGTATGAGGATAGAGAGAAAATAGCGTTTACCACCAAGTGGGGAACGTTTGCATATAGAAGAATGCCCTTCGGGCTGATCAACGCAGGGGCTACTTTTCAGAAGGCCATGGACATTGCGTTCGAAGGCCTTGTAAATCGGTGCATAATCATCTACATGGATGATTTGACAATCTTCTCCCGTGACAGGCGTGATCACGCCGCCCACCTCGCTCAGATCTGCGAGAGATGTCGTCGGTATGGAATATCCCTCAACCCCAAGAAGTGTATATTCGGGGTCACCGAAGGGAAGTTTCTCAGACATATCATCTCTGAAAAGGGAATATCCATAGACCCTGATAGAGTCGGAGCATTGCTGAACTTACAGATGCTTGGTAGCAAGAAAGAAATGCGATCCTTCTTCGGAAAAATCAACTTTGTGCGACGATTCATCACAGGATTTGCAGAAATAGTTAAACCACTTAATGAAATGATGAAAAAGGATACCAAAATTGAGTGGAGTCCTGAAGCAAAGCTGGCATTCGCCCAGATCAAACAGACCATAACGGAGGCACCTGTCCTGGCTAGTCCAGACTATTCCCTCCCGTTTTACATATACTCGTTTGCTTTACCGCATTCTGTCGCGGCAGTATTGACCCAAAAGGTTAAAGGGGAGGAATGACCAATTGCTTTCATGAGTTCCCCCTTTAAAAATGCCGAAGTCCGGTATTCATCACTAGAAAAACAGGCCTTTGCTCTAGTCCGCGCCGTGAAGAAGTTCCGGCATTATATTCTCCGGAGCAAAGTGCACGCTATTATCCCAGACCAGGCTGTCAAATCTTTGCTGATGCAGAGTGAATTGGGCGAGAGATGAGGGAAATTGATGGCCATCCTCCAAGAATATGACTTAGAGATGCATCCCATGAAAATAGTCCGAGGCCAGGGACTAAGTCGAACAATGGAAGAAGAGGCTCCCCACATAGAATGTCAAACTTATACGGTGGAGTCCATTACCCAAGACCCGTGGTATACCGATCTGGTGTACTTGCTGCTAAACAACAAATGCCCGGAGGGATTACCTCCCCACAAACGCCGCGCCTTGCGGATGAAAAGCACCCACTTCATGATTAAAAATTTCGCGCTTTACCACCGAAACTACGAGGGAGTGTACCTCCGGTGCATCGACAGGGACCAAGCTGTGAAAATAATTGATGAATTCCATGGACAGTTTGGAACCGGGCATGGTTCAGCCGACGCCACTGCCCATCAAATCCTCCGGGCCGAATACTATTAGCCCTGTATCTTCAAGGATGTTTACGCTCATGTCAGAAAATGCCATACTTGTCAAACTGTAGCACATCGTGAGCGTAACCCAGCCATGCCTCTGCAACCAGTCTACGAGGCTAGACCCTTTGCCCAGTGGGCATTTGACTTCATCGGGGAAATCAACCCCAACTCGTCTACCAACCACCGATATATCCTCACCGCGACTGATTACTGTACTCGGTGGTCTGAAGCTATACCTTGCAAAAACAACACGGCGGACGTAGTTATCAATTTTTTGGAAGAAAACATCGTCACAAGGTTTGGAATGCCCTTTGCTTTAGTATGTGACAATGGTCCGGCATTTTCTTCCGCACAATTGCTCGAATGGACCTACAATCGAAAGATCACACTGAAGTTCTCCAGCAACTATTACCCCCAGGGGAATGGCGTTGCTAAATCAACAAACAAGAATCTGGTTGAGGTGATCAAACATTTGTTAGAACAAAATCCCTGGGATTGGCACCAAAAACTAAAATTCGCCCTCTGGGCAGATCGTATTCATATTAAGGCCGCCCTGGGGACATCCCCTTTCCACCTGGTTTATGGTCAGAACCCTATATTCCCAGTCAACTTACAAATCCCAGTTTTACAGTTTATGCAGGAATTTAACAACAGGGACAACATTGTGGAGGTTCGACTTTTGAATCTAGTTCGAATGGAAGAACAGCGAGACGCTGCTCTTGAACATTTTGCGCGTCACCAGGCAGTGGTAAAATGATGGTTTGATAGAAGAGCCCAATACAAGGCTTTTCAGATCTCAGATCTAGTCCTGTTGTGGGATAAGGCCCGGGAGAAGAAAGGAAAGCACACCAAGTTCCAACGGCTCTGGCTCGGACCATACTTAATTTCAGAAATCTGCGGGGCAAATACTTATCACCTTAACACCTTGACTGGAGAACCTGTCGCATTGCCCGTTAATGCGCAGTTTCTCAAACATTACTTTGAATAAGGGCAAGTTTGTCCGAAGTTGTATTATATGTAAATATCCCCTTGTAAATAGTCTTGTTGGCTGTCCTCTGGGGCAGTATCCTTTTTGTTTTTGTTGTCTTTGTCTTCTCTTTCGGCTTTCTTTTGGTCCCGACATTTTGCTCCACCTTGTAGGAACTGGAATGCTTCGCATAACTTTGGCCTCTGGTGCAATGCCTTCGGCATGGTGAACTTTATAATCTATCTTTATCACAGTGGAACCAACCCGGTTTCTGCAATTGTTTGTAGGTTATGGCACATTTTTGAGCAATCCCCATTTGGTAGTCTCCGGGAGTCTGGCAATCAGTGAACAATAATAATATAAGGAACAAGTAATCGGACACGTCAAGGGTAGATCAGCTGTACTGGTTGGTTGATCCACGTCTAAAAAAATCCAAAGAAATTCTTCTCGGGTCCGGAGTTTTATCCTCTTCGAATATCTAAATATAGGTGGATAGGTGAAAGAAGTACCGCCATTTGAATTTAGCTAAGCTTAGGCTCAATGGTGAAAGAAGTACCGCCTTCCCCACCTGGAAATAAATAAAATAACAAGAGGAATAGCGGGATGAAACTCCGGTCTTCGGGGGAAAGCAATCAGATTGATGACTGGTTCGATGTAATTAGTATCGCTTCTCTATTCCTCCCAGAGGTCATCAACTTGATTTCCTTCCAAAGCACACACGACACCACTGATGAAAGGCTACGGACTGACTCCTGTGTGGTCGGGTTCCCTCGGATATGCTTTTCTCTTCTTGTCAAACGTTTCTGAAGGTGGATTTGTTCCGGTTGTGCTAACCAGAGGTTCTATGGTTCTCAAATGCGCTAAGGCATTTGTCCCAGATAGTCGCCATTTGTTATGCCCTGCATCCCCGTCCCTACATTTTGTGTGCAAAATGTTGGGTCCCCCTCTTTTTCTTTTGCTTTGCTTTTTGTTGCGGCTTTGCCTTGTCTTTCTTTTCCTTTCTTCTTTCTTTCTCCAGGGTCTTCTTCCCCGGTGTGTGTTGTTTTCTTGGTTTGGTTTTCCCCTCCGAGATCCCGGATCCCAGAGGTTGTCTTTTGTCAGAAGCCGGATTCTGGACTCTGGGATTCTTTGCTATGATGTTCTTAAGTCTTAAGAATATCATCGTAAGGAATCCCCAGGCCCAGAGTCCGGAGGGTTGCGCCTGACCTGAAATCTCTAAAAGGAGGATTACTTTTCACTGCGGGTATAAATAGACTTACCTGTCATTTTCACACTTACCGCGATTAAAACCTTCGAGCACTTAGAGCGAAATAGAGCATTTTCAAAATGATCAGCAGAGCATTTACAGGGAATTTGTGATAATCAAAGCTTAACACCTTCTGTTGCTCTCAGACATACGCGAGTGCTTCATGGTGGTGATCTTGGCAGCCTGACGACCCAAATTGTTGCAGGGTTCTTTCGGTAATCCCTCCTTTCCTCCGCCTTTTGCGTTTTCAGGTTGGTGTTTCTCCTTTCCTCCTCTGTTTTGCTTCCGTTTTCTGGTTTGTCTTTCGGTTTGCTCGGTTTTGTTTGTTCCGTTTTGTTTTGTTCTCTATCGTGTATGTTCTTTTGGTTTCTGGTTTTGCCGCTCGTTGGTGGGTCGGCTCTGCCAGAGGGTTGTCCACCGTCTATGCAGCGGTTGTTTGTCTGTAGATGATGTAAATCATGTAAATAAGAGTCTGCCTGTAAATAATGTGGAGTCTGTAAATAGCATGTAAATGATGTAAATGGCTATATATGTTTGTTTCTGCCTTGTCTGGTTTTTTTTTCCCGCGGGAGTCATTCCGTGTGTATATTCATGCATATATGTGTATATCTGTAGATGACCCTTGTATATCTCCTCCGTTCCATGTATATACCCCTCGGCTCTATATATATCCTTCCGGGTGGCTCGACAAGCTGGTCGAGTCGCCTTTGCCTTTGGTTTTTTGCCTTCAAGTTTGCTTCGAGGCAGAAAACCACCTGTTTGAAACTCGGCTCTCGGCCGGTTTCAAACAGGCGATTTTCTCTCTCCTCCATCAAGGATGTCAGAGCCTCATTTATTTCCCATGCGCGCAATTACTTCCAGCCAAGTGGCTTTCCTTTTTCGCGCATTCGAACAGTTGGCTCCGCCGCCATCACCATCACATCCATTCAATGCTAACGCACGTGGCGTCCACGTGGACCCGCCTCCACATTCTTCTTTGCTAACGGTCGTTTCTCCGGGCCTCGGGCCTCTTTCCACCATGCATCCTACGTCTTCGTCAAGAGTGATAAAATTTCCCGGACCCGGAGATATAATGAACATTAAGTTTATGTTTTGCTTTTCGGATACCTTTGCATAAAACTAACTTTTCAGGAAAAGCAAACGGCGCGGTGGTAAGATCTTCGAACCCGGGAATAACTGTTTTAATTTTGATAAGTATGTTCTGATGGTCACTTTGTCTCGCAGGTCCGGACTTCATCTCACAAACATGTCTGAGGCATCCGCATCATCTCCTCCCAGAAATTTGGAATTACCAACTACAATCGAGACCAGGGCAGCAGCAAAGTCAAAAATGGAGAAGGCCCTGGCAAAGCTGACCCTCACCATGAAGTTTGTGCAGGATAGTGAGATTGTGGGCTCAAAGATTGAGTCCGGGGTGAAACTGATGACCGACGCCAGTGTCGGGACTTGGGTAGAAATGCAGGCCCTAGCAAAGATAATGCACATCCAGCGACAGGCTGGAGACAAACTAGCAGCCAACATCGGAGGTTCCAGAATCCTTCGGGCAGCTTGCTTCCCATGCTCCGTGCAGTCTCTGGAGCTTGTTCTAACCCTGGCTGCCAACTATAACTCTTCTGTCCGGGCCGTCATGCTCGCAGCTGCAGAACCCACGGGATACCCTGTTGGTTGTATTTCGTATTTTTGCTGCTGTGTCTGGTTCCTTGCCCTTCCCTCTGTGAAATTTTCAGGTTTTCATGCCTTTACCTTGCCAAATTGTCAAAACCATGAAAAAACCTTAAAGGCCTAATGTTAAACGATGCATGTTTAAACCCTTTGCCATGTCTTATGTTTTATCGTTATCTTTTTCAGTCACTTAAGACATGTGCTTTAAGTTAGGTCGCTTGATCGCATGACCCAGACCGAATATGCCAAAGCTTCTCCCGACTTAGTTTTTCCTTTGTGTCGCGTAGTCCTTATAAGAAACAGAATATTCCATCTATGTATCGAGACTTAGCGATTTCCTTGTAGTCGGGTTGTCGCTTGATTTTCATGTAATGAGCTTTAAAAAGAAATGGGACCCGCCTCAGTCGGGTGATCGCGAGAAGAAATGGCCAGTCAAAGAAATGTCTCCCG
>MU227014.1:466604-478381 GCA_018584345.1 Thuja plicata
AACGAAGAAGGACCTTATCTAGTCCTTAGCAATTAGGCTTTTCTTGTCTCTGAATCAGGAGTAAAAGGTACAGGATTCATATAGACATTTCAAGCATTGTGATTCATACAAGAAAAATCCCTAACATACCCCACTCCACTGGTGTCCCTCGACCCAGTCACTTTCCAAGCAGGCCTGGGTATCCCACAATTTGACAGGGCCATGGTGGTTACAAGGACTGAGGCCTTTAAACAATTCAATCAACTAGAGGATGCCGCCCGGGTGTACATGAACACCAACTGGCTCAAGGTCCCAAAGAGGGACCCAAAAAGAATGAAGATAGATATCCCCCGCTCCGAATTCAAGGAAAGCATCCAAATGGGGATGATAGCATTGGCCCGAGTATTTGGGCAACCCTCCGCCCAAGAATTTGCAAAATGGATGTACTATTTCCTACTGGGCATCTCCACTAAGGGAGAATTCTTCGACTGGGCGACAATTATCTCCAATCATGTCGACTCCCAGTTTCTGCAGTTGAACGAGAAGAAGAAATTCTATATGACTTCTTATGTTTTCTGGGCTTTGGCCCAACAGAGGCCCCACTCCAATGGCCTACTTACAGATGGCGTTCTCGGGCTTGGCCCGGGACAAAAGGCACCATGGGACCATTTCCCACAGATTCAATGGGAGGCCAGCTTCCCCAGTTACTGCCAAGTAAACGATTCCTTCGTTTACTACCATCTGCTCACGCCCACCCGGGATTCCGGATACCGCCTATCCACTGAGGCGATGAAATTGGTTAGTAGTTATGGGCACTACTATATCCAATTCCAGTAGCATACATATATTAGGGTCACCGGCTTCTCCGGGAAACCCTACTTGTCTCCCAAGCATTATGGGGACAAGATCGTGCTGCTAGAATATTGCAGACAAATGCTGGAGCTGCATACCCTCTTGGCCCACAAGAAGGTACCAAACGTCTCGTTCCCAATCTCCTGTGGGAACTACACCTGCAGTATGGCCGCCGCAAGGGAGGCAGACAATGAATTGAAATGTTATAACTTGCAGGAATTTTATCTGGCGCGGAGGAATTTTGATCCGCATGGCCGAATTGCAACGGCACTACCCCGGGCTTCAGAGCCCCACCAAATACACATGGAGGGGATAGATGGGGCCCAAATGACAAAACTTACCGAAATGGTGCTTAAAGGCCATGACGCCACAAGGATGGCAGATGAGTTCAGAAATAATGTTCCAGACCTGGGGGAACTAGTTGATTTGGCCAGACACATAAGGGTCAGCCTAAAAAAGATTGACGAGGATGGTATTTTCCGCCTCCTTCAGGCCTTCAACGATAATAAACAGCCTTGAGCGTTCTCTGGGACCCGGGGAATCTTGAGCATTAAGTATTCTTTATTCTTTTGGGGACGTAAGTTCCCGGATCCCGGAGTCTCGGATCCAAAAATTTTGTATTCTTTAAAGTGATCCGTGTCCCGGTCCCCGAGGCCGACCGGTCACTTTCAGAAGTGGTTAATAAGACTGTCAGAAGGTAGTTGGACACATCAAGGGGCGTCGGCTCGGCAGATGGCCTTCTGACAGGGTGGTCTTCTCGAGGCGCCGCTCAAGGGTACACCTGGCACATTGGAAACAGGGCGCCGCATTTCCCATTTATGAGGCATGTAGCCTCGGTCCTTGAAGGACCTACTTCCTTCTTTCTCCTCTCCGGCTCTCTTCTCGAGACCGATTCTTCCGATGTATATTCTTATCTTATTCTTCTGACATGACAGACCTATTCCGTCTCCAGGTCTTTTGTAGGGTGGCGCAGGTAGTACCGGCCCCCGGATATTGTATTTTAATGGAATGTGTAAAATAGGGTTAGGGTTAGCAAAGAGTTGTATAAATAGGCAAATCGGCCCATTTCCAAGGGTCGGCGAAATTGATGATTTTTTTGTCCATAGCAATAGCAAAGTGATTTCTAGTTTTAGTTGTAGAGCTCAATGCTCCATTGTTCTATTCTTGGTAGTTAGATGCTCCCCTGGAGCCACCATTGTATCACGCACCAGTGTTTGCTGGACTAAATATTAATGAAGAAGGAAGGATTCTTGGCAATGATGTTGTTAGCGTCCCTGCTTCTGAGTTAATGGTATTTCATGTTTTAACGTTCTGTATGTCCTTTACTCTGATATGTTAAAGTATATTAACGACCTCCTTATTTCCGCTACTGATAAAATGCTAACTGATGGTTGTGTATTTCTTCGGTATTTAGTGTAATCTTTCAGAGTATTGTTGATGTTCCGGACATTTCAGCATGACTGTAGTTAGATAAACGTTTCTAACCCTGCAGGATCTTTTTCATTTTATTTGCTAAGTGTAGAAAGCTCTGGAAAACCCTTTACTGTACCGAATCTCCGGAGGAATGAGTTGAAGTAACCAGCTATCCCCCTCAAAAACAGTCACCTCTCCCAACCGAGCCCCGCACCGTCGTGACCCGACACCCAGGTGCTTGAAGGTGCGAAGGATTCACTTCCCCCAGACAACCTTTGCAGGCGGAGTTGGCTGATTTCCCTGGAACCCGGTGACAACTTATGACCGTTG
The DNA here is from genome assembly GCA_018584345.1 of Thuja plicata. Classification (NCBI taxonomy): domain Eukaryota; kingdom Viridiplantae; phylum Streptophyta; class Pinopsida; order Cupressales; family Cupressaceae; genus Thuja; species Thuja plicata. The sequence continues at coordinate 469,179 of MU227014.1, forward strand.
GCGGACCCGGTCAACAAAACCCCGTCAACACTATCCTTATAGGTCACAAAACACACTAATGATTCAAATGATCCAAGTAACTCCCCCAATACCCAAAGGTGATGTTGGTTTTTTTATACTGCATCCAAGTGGATTTAAAAGGTTAGAAAGACTTCAGCCACACCTAACACTCCTAACTCTCCAAACTGTCCTATTAGGCCTAGGCTTTCTAGTAGCCCAACACTGACCTAATTTCATCTTTTACTCCAAGCTTCTCCAAAACACTCTGCCAAAACCTTACCTTTTTAGACACCCATTATCCCATACTCTAACATATCAAAATATTTTATGTTGTTTTGAGAAAACTATCCAAACTCTTGACTGTACTCTGTCAACAAGCCCTAAAAGTGCTCAAATAACAAAGAAAGTATGCGATGAAATTAAGCCCTGAATCCAAGGCTCCCAACAGTCTTAAAAAATGTCCCCAAATGAAGGAATCTCAAGTCAATTTGACCCTATGACCGTCAAAAACCTGAAAGCCCCCAATTGGCTTCAAACAACCCTTAAAACGAGGCTTTGCCAATGTCTGCACTCCAATCACTTCCTCACCCAAACATTAATGGATTCACCATTAAAATGACATGCCAAATCACTTTCAACTCTTAAACATACCCCTTATTCAATGAGAATGCTTGTTGCTACACCTATCCAAACAATTTCACCACTTTTCCATTCATTAATTCGGTGATCACCCACTGTCCCCTCTTCAAATGCACAAAGTCATATTAGATTTTTATTGTACATGTTATATAGGTGTCATTAAATGAGAAACAATCCTTCTACATTCATGGAATGACCCTTTTCATTAAAATTAAACCAAACTATTATTGAAAAGCAGTGATTTAAGAAGACTATCAGCACTAAAAGATGTAAAACTAAGATAAGTTGATTCTTAAAACATTCAAAATGGCTTATAAAAAATATATGAATATCCTCAGAACATTAAAAACATATAGAAGTTACTATGAATATCAACCAATGCAATGAAACATTAATACTTGCAAAATTTCTGAGTTTTTTTGAATCTTTGTTGTTACACTCCGTACACAGGCACATTCCCTGTCATACAGTGATGATTTTCCTTCATATAGATTTCCTCCCAACTTCCTCAACCAACTTGGATCGGTTGGAAGGCTTTTTAAACACTAGAAACCCCTTAAAACCACTTTCCCTCCAAAAGCCTTAACTAGTCGTAGATCAATTTAAATATTTGAATTTTCAAACTTAACAAAATGGTTTATTTCTATCTTAAATAAAAAACCATTGACTCCTAATGGTTTCAAATACCTTATTAAAAATTACTAATATCTCCTAGATTCTCTAAACACCTAATTCTTATTACATCCATGTTTTAGTCCTAAGGTCCTTATCAGGACCTTCAAGAAATTATACACATTTATTTCATTAGTTGGCCCCATACACCATAATCGGCTTTAATACATTGCAATTGATCATATTTTTCTTCATCCTTGGCTTCATGCTTACTTGGTGACTCCTTGGTGATTTCATGGTGTTGTTCGTCCTTCTAGGTGCCCCTGCACCATACTCCCCAAGAATGAAAGAATTCTTGTCCCATGAATTCCATGCTCTAGTCTGATCATGACTTGGTTTCATATCCTTTTTAGAGATTCAATAATATCCCAAGGTCACCTGCTTTCTGCCCCTTCAACCTGTGTTCACATCACACAATTTATTAGAAATAAAACGTTGATTAAGATGTCCCTTTCTAGGACAATGTTGCTTGTGATGGGACTGTATCCTTATCCCCATCTCCTTCATTTGCTGCCTCTGCAACTTCTCCATTCCTTCATCCTTCACCTTCTCTATAAGAGGACAACTAATAGTCCCCACTTGCACACATTGTAAGTCCCAAATCCCTACATCATTAGGACTGTCCTTCTTCCTATTTTGATGCCAATTTGCATCCATCTTAAAATCATTATCATGCTTGCTCTAACCCTACACAATCTGATCTCCAAAACACATAATAATGTTCTCCCTTCCCTTGCCAACCAAAGGTTGTAACTCATACTTCTTGTTACCCTTATGCACAATGTAAGTATTTAGGTATCCATCATGCATAGTTCTTCTAGCCCGTTGCCATGGTCTCCCTAAAATCATATGTCCACAACTCATATTTATGACATCACACAACATTATCTTGATATGCACCAATTGAAAAATCAATATAAACTTTCTCTTTAACCAAAATAATTTGTTCTTCACTAGCCCATGTTGCATAGTATGGCTTAGGATGAGGAAAAGTCGTCAAATTCAACTTATTGACAACTTCATAAGCAACTAAGTTACTATGTGCACTAGAATCAATTATGAGTATGCATACCTTCCCCTTTATCAAACAATTGGTTTTAAATATACCCACTTGTGGTGCTGGCTATATAAGTTTTCCTCTTCCCACTAGAAGACAATTTCCCACCTCTCGATAAGCCAATGTAGATTCACTCTTCTCTTGTTGTTGTTGTTGTTGTTGTATGAGATGTGCACTCCTTTCTCTGTTTGGTCTGGTTCATTCCACTTAGGAAATTTGAAGGATTGATGCCCCACTTCATTACAATGAAAACACCTACCTGTGAAGACACCATTTCCTCTCCCTCCTCCAAATCTGCCACCTCTATGGTTGTATCCTCTTCTCTAATCTGATGTGGATTCCTTACCCTTATCTTTGTCATTGCTGCTCTCAAAATATGTATTTGTTATTTCACCTCTTCCTCTCATGGCTCCTCCTCCTCTATTGCTTTGTATCTCATTCTTCCTCTTCAACTTCTCCTCTTCTCTAACTGCAAGTTGAAAGAATTCTTCTAGGATCCTTGGCACATTCAACCCTATCTCATCCTGTATGTTGTACCTTAGGCCATTGATGTATCTGGCCACCTTCTCATCCTCATCTTCTAATCCTCCCCTAATGCTTAGGGTGTGAAATTGTTCAGTGTAGGACATAATATCCGTGTCCCTTTGCTTCAAGTTGTTCCCTCTCATCTTGATCTGTATTGCCAAATCCGATGGAAAGAATTGACTCTTCACCATAGTCTTCATCCTCTCCCAATTTGAGATTGTATTCAACCCCCTTTCTATCCTTTCATTATGAATACTGGTCTACCATGTAAGGGATGTTCCCCTTAACCTTGCCTTATCCAACTTCACCTTCTTCTCCTCTTCTACATCCTCGAGATCAAAGTAATTCTCAAGTGCTTCTACCCATCCAAGCACTTCTTCAGTGTTCATCTTCCCTTGGTAAATTGGCAAATCAACATGCCCCTTTCCACCATTGCTTTCCACTACTTTTATCAACCTTATGAACCTCCTCTCCTCAGGATCATTTTCTTCCCTATGACCCTTATTGGCTTGTCCTTCATTGTACTCTTCTTCTCCTTCATGGTTTTCTTCATAAACCTCTTCTCTCCTAGGCTCTCTTCCTTTCTCCAGTGCTTCTATCCTCTCTAAGAATTGAAGTCTTTCCCTTCTCATCTGTCTCTCTTCTCTTTCCCTTGTGGCTTCTAATTCCCTCTTTTCTCTTTCCTTCTCTTCAAGTGTTGCTCTCAACTCCTACATTTCCCTTGCCATTTGATTCTTAGGTGTCATACCTTCAAACTTTCCCTTCGCCTACTCCCACAAAGATCTACTTGTGATCTCTGATACCAATTGATGCAGAGGTATGGGTGGAAAAGATGAAACAAAGTTTAAATATGAATGGTTTATGCACTATCCTTATACGTCACAAAACACACTAATGCTTGAAACAATCCAAGTAACTCCCCCAATACCCAAAGGTGATATATTTGGCTTGTTTATACTACATCCAAGTGGATTCAAAAGGTTATAAAGACTTCACCCACACCCAACACTCCTAACTCTCCAAACTGTCCTATTAGGCCTAGGCTTTCTAGTAGCCCAACAGTGACCTAATTTAATCTTTTACTCCAAACTTCTCCTAAATACTCTGCCAACACCTTACCCTTTCAGAAACACATTATCCCATACTCTAACATATCAAAAGCTTTTATGTTGTTGTTTTGAGAAAACTATCCAAACTCCTGACTGTACTCTCTCAACAAGCCCTAAAAGTGCTCAAATAACAAAGCAAGTATGCTATGAACTTAACCCCTAACTCCAATGCTCTCAAAAGTCTTCACAAAAATGTCCCTAAATAAAGGAATATCAAGTCAATTTGACCCTATGACCTTCAAAAACCCGAAAGCCCCAAATTGGCTTCAAACAACCCTTAAAACTAGGGCTTTACCAATGTTTGCACTCCAATCACTTCCTCACCCAAACAATAATGGATTCACCATTAAAATGACATTCCAAATCACTTTCAACTCTTAAACATGCCCCTTATTCAACGAGAATGCTTGCTGCTACACCTATCCAAGCAACACCACCACTTTTCCATTCATTAATTCGGTGATCACCCAGTGTCCACTCTTCAACTGCACATAATAAAGTTAGATTTGTATTGTACAAGTTATATAGGTTTCATTCCATGAGAAACAATCCTTCTATGGAATGACCCTTTTCATTAAAATTAAACCAAACTGTTATTTAAAAATAATGATTTCACAAGACTGTCAACACTAAAAGATGTAAAATTGAGATATGTTGATTCTTAAAACATTCAAAATGGCTTATAAAAAAGATATGGATATCCTCAAAACATTACAAACATATAGAAGTTACTATGAATATTAACCAATTCAATGAAACATTAATACTTGCAAAATTTCTGAGTTTTATTGAATCTTTCCTATTACAGTCCATACATAGGCACATTCCCTGTCGTACAATAATGATTTTCCTTTATATAGATTTCATCCCAACTTCCTCAATCAACCTGGATCAGTTGGAAGGCTTGTTAAACACTAAAAACCCCTTAAAACCACTTTCCCTCCAAAAGCCTTAACTAGCCATAGAGTTTAAATATTTGAATTTTCAAACTTAACAAACTTGTTTATTTCTATCTTAAATAAAAAACCATTGACTCCTAAGGGTTTCAAACACCTTATTAAACATTAATAATCTCTCCTAGAATCTCTAAACACCCAATTTCTATTACATCCATGTTTTAGTCCTAAGGTCCTTATCAAGACCTTCAGGACATTATATAGCTTTATTATATTTATTGGCCCCATACACCATGATGGGCTTTAATACATTGTAATTGATCATATTTGTTTTCATCCTCGTCTTCCTTCTTCCTTGGTGACTCCTTGGTGGTTTCATGGTGTTTTTCATTCCTCTAGGTGCCCCTGCACCAACGAAAGGGTTACTAAACACTCAAACACGTAGAGAAACACAATAGCCAAGCAGTCTGAAGGACTTGGAAGGGATGCTCACATCGGAGAATTATCCAACCCAAGAAGGTGCTACTTTGGTTTCTCCCAAAAGGATACTCAACTTTTCCACGATAGGGCACCCAACATTAGGTCATCTCAAGTTCACAATATTATACAAATGTGACCATTCACATCTACGACCTCCTATATTCAGGAATAATAACATTGTGATCCCAACATAAGACAACTCTGTCAAGTACATGTCTCAGAAGAGTTGTCCCTAAAACTTGGGATGAGGGTAAAAGACTATTCAGGAGGGGGTCCTCGATCCCTTCTGGAAACCCATGCCTCTCGCCCAGCATCCTCTCATGTCACGAGGACACGTCCTCCTTCACATTCATTTTCTACACGTTAGTTGTGTAACTAGGGGTTTTCTACCCAAGCGTGAAATAATTCTAAGTGAAGCGTAACGGTTTTGAGGTTCCTAGTGTTGAACCTTTGCTCTGATACCAAAATGTCATGCCCAAAATTACCACTGAAAAACACGCTAACAATATATTTTTTTTGTAACACAATAATTAACTAAGTTACAGTTACAAGGGTTCAAGTGTTTACTATGTCCTCTACTACGTTTACATCTTCGATGAAATGATCTTCTTCTAAGGGTATCCAAATAAAAATAATTGAGGTCAAGGGGAATCGTGACAAATGTGAACATCCCTCGTCATGTTTACTAGAAGAAGTTCACTAAGTAACAAAGATGAACTAGGTTTAAAGACACATTAATTATGATGGTTAATATTATCATTTTTTTAATTATCTCTATTAAAATTCAGTTTAAAATCCCATTTAGTAGAGTTTTGGAGAATGTTATTGAACTACTATAATCAATTACATTCAGAAGACACCAATATTGGATTAACGTAAAAACTTAACATAATCATCATTTAACAAATGGTCTTAATAATTTAATTATCCTAATTTAAATAGATCTCTTAATTCATTTTATTATGATCTCATGGTACTTTATAACTTTATTATGTATAAGTTCATTGATACTATCCATCTGATATAAAACTTCATCCAAATTTCGATCCAAAGTAATTAAATTAATAAAGATATCAATTCCAATACTACTACTAGAGTTCCCATCAATTAATTAAATAAAGTGAATATTTCCTGTAAATAATTCCCCTTTTGATCTTAAATCAAATCCATCCAGCTGCTACCATAAATTCACTAGTTTGGTTTTCATCAAAATTTAATCAAAACACAATTTACTAAGGTCAATAAATAATTACCTATTATTAGTAATAATGGAAGATTTTTTCTTTTTGAAATAAATCAAGATTTAACCTTGCCTTAAATAACCTTAAGTGTTCAAATTTAAAATACGCTAATATTAATCCTACCCTTGAGAAATATATTCCATCTAAAACAAAGAAATTAATATTCCTACTACAGCCCTTTATAAGAATTTAAACAAAAAAATCCCACTAAAGGCTAGTGAAACAAGGAAGTCTATTATCGAAATCATTAATCTCAAATGCAACCAGCTTACCAATAGTAGCATCAAGTGAAACATTCATATAAGGAATGAATCTCAACTCTTGTATAGTATATACTCGAATAGCATATCTCGGTAGCAGGGTTCTCAAAATTTTGATTGTAACATCTTCTTCTGTCATGGTTCCACTTTTGGAGATTTGCTTTTGTGCAAATAATTGATTGTATGTTTGTCATTGATGACAACATATAATATACAGCAGTGTTCTATATGCAATTATCAGTACAGATGTTATGGAGCTATGTGTGTTTATTTCCATGGTGTATACATGTTCTAGATGCTATGTGCATTCACGCCGAGTCAACTATGAAGTTTCAGTTGAGTTATGTTAATCAGTTATGGCAGTTACAGCTTCTGAAGATTATCTGATAAGAGCCAACGTAAATACAATGTTTCTTGAGTTGCGCCTATCTTTGAGATATCCGTGTTTGTATTAATGTTTAGTTATGAGTTAGTGATGATTATACAAAGGCGCCAAGCGTGTCTTAACATAATCGTGATATTAGAGTAAAATTGGTGAAGCCGACTTTGTGAAGCGTCGCGTCTATTTAGTTTGAGTTGCACAGTTCTAACTTTGATTGCGTGGTTAGTTAAGCTGACAAAGAAGTTGATCATTTTAGCAGTGATCTTTTGGACAGCGAGTCCTCACCCCTAATAAGGTTACTTGTAAAAGACTCCTAACAGGGTACAACCTTTAACCAGGTCTCTGTACTTCTTGCATTGTAAAGATAAACACCTAACAAGGTTGTAAGATCTTCTAACATGGATCATTATAAACTAGTATAGATATTTGTGGGTGCTAATTCCCACCTGGTTTTTTACCTAATTGGTTTCTCCGTAACCAAAATTATTGTGTTCTCTATTGTGTTATCTGAATGCGCATTTGCTTTATGTTAATTTATATCTAAGAGAAGAAAAGAATTAAAATAGCTGATAACTGATTCACCCNTTCCCCCCCCCCCCCCCCCCCTCTCAGTTATCCTTTGGGACTATTCCAACAATTGGTATCAAAGCCAAGTGCCTTGGAGAGAAATCCTAACAGCTTAAGGTAGATCAGATGGCATACTTCAGGAAAGAGAGTCCTAAGTTTGATGGAGAAAACTAACTTGACTGGAAGAACAAAATGATAACACATCTTCAGTGTGTTGGATTTGAGATCTATGAGATTTCCACTCAAGCAATTGATATTCCCACCTTGAAAGACCTAGTAGAAGAATACTACAATTAAACAAAAGGAAGTGTTCACTCAAAATGCAATTGCCAAAGAAGCCCTAATCAGTGCCCTATCCGATAATGAATTTTATGAGATCAAGAAGACAGATAAAACATACTCTATTTGGAAATACTTAGAAGATATACTTGAAGGAGACATCCAAGCAAAGAATGCACGCAGAAAGACATGGAAGAAAAGATACAACAATTTAGAGATGTTACCTAAAGAAAACATTAGAGCCTACAATCAGAGAATTAATGAAGCAGTTTCGGGTATCAGAAACAATGGTGGAGAAATTTCAGAGTATGATATAATGGACAGACTAATGACCACATTGACAGCAGACTATGAGAGCAAGATCAATATCTTAGATGAGATGATGCAATTTTCAAAAGACTTCAAGAGGGAGACTTTGATCAACAAAATAACTGCATTTGAGATATCAATATTGAAGATAGAACCTAAAAGTGAGACAACTTTCAAAGCCTGAGTCCACAACAAGAAATCTATAAGCAGCTCTAGTAATAATGAAGAAGTGGATACATAATTACAAGAAATCATTGCTATGATTGCCAAGAAAGAAAGGAAAGGGAAAGGGAAATATGAAGGAAAGCTACCATTCAAATGTTTTTCATGCAACAAAGTTGGTCACTTTGCATCCAAGTGTCCTACAAGAGTCAATAAGTTCAAATCATATTACAAGCCCGAGTACACTAAGGAATGTTATCATGCTGAAGATGGTGTAACTGATGATGATTCAGGAGAAGATGAAATTGGATTCATTGCCATTAAATACAATGAGAAGATGCTTGAAGAAATGGACAAAGAAGATGAAGAAAAAGCACAAGAGCTAGCATTAGTTTCAAAAGCTGACATCAGAACTGACTGGATCATTGACAGCAAATGTTCACACCACTTGACAGGAGACAAAGACATATTTGTACATTTGGACAAGTACAAAGATGACATGGTTAGATTTGGAGATAACACTCCCAAACCTATCATAGGTAGAGGTTCTATCACCTTAGATGGAAAGAATAAGACAGATGATGTTCTTTATGTTGATGGTTTACATCATAACTTACTAAGTGTT
>MU227014.1:478518-501409 GCA_018584345.1 Thuja plicata
GAGACTTTGTCATATCAATTTTGACAACATAGTCAAGATAAGTAATGTAAAGGCAGTAAGAGACCTTCCAAGTATTGCAAGACCAGTTGACACCATGTGCAGGGAATGTGTGATGGGGAAGCATGTGGGGACTTCATTCAGGAGCAAACAAGACTCTGCTGAAAACAAATTAGATCTGATACACATAGACCTATGTGGACCTACTCAAACAAGATCATACTACGGAGAAAGGTATTTTATTTTGTTTGTTGATGATTTCTCAAGGATGATGTGGGTTGCGTTCCTAAAAGACAAATCTAAAGCTTTTGAGAAGTTTAAAATATTCAAAGCTAAGGTTGAGAATGAATCTGGATTAAAGATAAAATGTCTGAGATCTGATAGAGGAGGAGAATTCACCTCTAACCAGTTTTATGATTACTATGAATAACATGGAATCAAGAGACAGTTATGTGCACCTAGAACCCCTCAGTAGAATGGGATTGCAGAAAGAAGGAACAAAATAATGCTTGATACAACGCGCACTATCATGATTGAAGGAAAGGTTGCTCATACCTATTAGAGAGATGCAGTCAATACAGTAGTCTATACTATCAATATAATACAATTGAGGCCAGGCGCAGACAAGACACCCTATGAACTTTGGTTTGGTAAGGTACCTAATGTAAAATACTTGAGAATCTTTGGAAGCAAGTGCTACATCAAGAGAGATGATAGCATTGGCAAGTTTGATGCTAGAAGCGATGCAGGTATTTTTCTTGGTTACTCTACTAAAAGAAAAGCCTATAAATGTTTTAATCTAAGATTAAAGAAGATCATTGAAAGTACTCATGTGAAGATTGATGAGAAGTTTATGATTCAAGAAAGATACTATGAATGTGCTCCCATGATTGAAGATGAGCCCATACACATCAATAAGGACACAGTTATTGAAGAAATGTTTGACTGTATTGATGTTTCATGTAACAATCCTGAACCAAGTGAAGAAGAATCACAAATTACAGATGAAAGTGTCACTCCTTAGAACTCAAAATACACATCCAAATACCACTCTAAGGAAGATATCATTGGAGATCAGAGCGCTAAAGTCTTGACAAGATCCAGAGAAAAAGGTTCAACCGCTGATGAAGAGGTATGTTTACTTTCTCAGATTGAACCCTTAAGTGTTGAAGATGCGTGTAAAGATTCAGATTGGCAAAGTGCTATGCAAGAAGAATTAGATCAAATAATCAAGAATGATACATGGGAACTGGTCCCTAGACCTCGTGACAAGAACGTGATTGGAACAAAGTGGATATTCAAGAACAAAATGAATGAAGAAGGCACAGTAGTAAGGAACAAAGCAAGATTAGTATGTAAAGGATATGTGAAGAGAGAAGGAATAGACTATACTGATACATTTTCCCCTGTGAGTAGACTGGAAGCTATCAAGTTGTTTTTGGCCTATGCAACATTCAAGAACTTTAAAGTATATCAAATGGATGTCAAGTCAACTTTTCTGAACGATGACTTAACAGAAGAAGTCTACATAGAGCAGCCTGAAGGATTCAAACTTTCAGACAAACCAAACATGGTATGCAGATTAAAGAAAGCACTTTATGGACTTAAATAGGCCCCAAGAGCTTGGTATGAGAGACTTGATGGTTACTTAACAAAGATAGGATTCAGAAAAGGAGCAACAGACTGTAATTTGTTCATAAGAGAGACAGATGAAGGATTACTACTCGTTGCTATTTTTGTTGATGACATTATCTTTGGAGGTAATGACAAAATTAGTGTAGAATTTGCCAAAGAAATGAAAAGTGAGTTTGAAATTAGCATGATTGGACCTATCAAATATTTTCTTGGATTGAATGTAAAACAAACAGACAAAGACATATTTATAAATCAGTCTAAGTATGTGAAGGAGATATTGAAGACTTTCAAAATGGAATATTGCAACCCAGTAAGCACCCCCATGATAACAAGAAGCAAGCTTTCTAAAGATGATGATTCCACAGTAGTTGCCAAGACTCTATACATGTCTATGATTGGAAAAATCATATATCTTACTCAATCTAGACTTGATATTTCTAATGCAGTTGGAATTGTTGGAATATTTGCAGCTGAACCTAAACAAAATCACCTAATGGCAATAAAAAGAATATTCAGATACTTATAAGGAACTATAGACTATGGTTTATGGTATCCTAACTCAGAGAATATACAACTTCATGTGTATACAGATTCAGATTGGGCAGGTTGTGTTGATGACATAAAGAGTACATCAAGAGGAGCAGTATTTCTTGGAGACAGATTGGTCACTTGGACAAGTAAAAAGAAGAATTGTATCTCTCGATCAATAGTAGAAGCTGAGTATGTTGCAGCAGCATTGAATTGTTCAACAATGGTTTGGATCAAACAGATGATTAAAGACTTTGGTATTCAGATTGATTATCCTATTGTTATTCATTGTGACAACACCAGTACTATTAATATGTCAAAGAACCCTGTGATGCACACAAAGACAAAACACATTGAGATCAAATACCACTTTCTAAGAGAAAAAGTTGCAGACATAGAAGTAAAGTTGGATTATGTGAGCACTAAAGAAAAATTAGCAGATATTTTTACAAAGTCATTATCAAAAGATACTTTTGAGTATCTCAGGGAGAAGCTAGGAGTAATTCCCTTTCCTGAGTCTGATTGGAGTTTGCAGCAAGAAAATCAATCCTTGGTGAATGATGAATGGTCGACTACTCTACTTCTAGAGTAGTACCTGTGCCTAATGGTGTTTTTCATTGATGTCAAAGGGGGAGTATTAGTAAGGGGGAGCATATACTCTAGGGGAGTATACAGTTAGAAGAGTAGCAACAATGAAGATGAACTTTTAATGAGGATATTGAGAAGATTGTAAAAAGAAGGAAGACGCTTTGAGTTGATGATATCATATGTTGTCATCAATGTCAAAGGGGGAGATTGTTGAAGATTTGCTTCTGTGCAAATAATTGATTGTATGTTTGTCATTAATGACAACATATAATATACAACATTGTTCTATATGAAATTATCAGTACAGATGTTCTGGAGTTATGTGTGTTTATTTCTATGGTGTATACATGTTCTAGATGCTATGTGCATTCACGCCGAGTCAGATATGAAGTTTCAATTGAGTTATGTTAATTAGTTATGGCAGTTACAGCTTTTGAAGATTATCTGATAAGAGCTGACGTAAATACAGTGTTTCTTGAGTTGCGCCTATCTTCGAGATATGCGTGTTTGTATTAATGTTTAGTTATGAGTTAGTGATTATTATACAAAGGCGCCAAGCGTGTCTTAACAAAATCATGATATTGGAGTAAAATTTGTGCAGCCAACTTTGTGAAGCATCGCGTCTATTTAGTTTGAGTTGCGTAGTTCTAACTTTGATTGCGTGGTTAGTTAAGCCGACAAAGAAGTTGATGAAGTGTTTCCAAATACCGTCGTGACCTTATCCTTGGTGAAGATACATATAGCAAGTTCAAATATGTTCGCTAAGTGTGAAAATGGAGTGAAAAAGAAAAGACAGAACAGAGCAGAAAGTCAGACAGAATAAGTTGAAGATCTATGTAAAGAAATAGAAGAAGATTACAATTCATTGGAATTGATCAAGACAACAGGTCTACTCTAACAGTTCATCTATCAGATATAGTGTATATTTCTACTGAAGGTTGCATCCTTCATCATTTTAGCAGTGAGATTTTGGACAGTGAGTCATCACCCCTAATAGGGTTACTTGTAAAAGAATCCTAACAGGGTCCGACCTTTAACCAGGTCTCTATATTTCTTGCATTGTAAAGATAAACTCCTAACAGGGTTGTAAGCTCTTCTAACAGGGATCATTATAAACTATTACAGATATTTGTGGGTGCTAATTCCTACCGGGGTTTTTACCTAATTGGCTTCCCCGTAACCAAAAATGTTGTGTTCTTTATTGTGTTATCTGAATGTGCATTTGCTTTATGTTAATTTATTTCTAAGAGAATAAAAGAATTAAAATAGATGATAACTGATTCACCCCCACCCTCTCAGTTATCCTTTGGGACTATTCCAGCATCCACCAGCTCCTCTGATAGAATTAAAAATCTCCTTAAGTCTAGTGATGTATTGTATTATGTTTTCTCCTTTTTTCATTCTCATTGAACCAAATTTACCTCTCAAACTTTCTGCTTTTGCCTTCTGAACATGTTGATCTCCACCATAGGTCAAAACAAGCTTATCCCACATTTACTTCGAATTAGTACATGCATCAAATTTATCATATTCCTAGTTGGTAAGTGTAGAGGCAATCTCAATCATGAATTTTGTGTGTTCTTGCTTCTGTCTTTGCTCATTAAGTGTCAAAGGTGCAGTTGTTGGTGCAACATATGCATTATCAAGAAAATGAAGTTCATACTCTCCTATACCAGACACATGAAATCTCATTCTACTTTTCCATGTAGAGAAATGATCCCTATTCAACTTTGGTGCTTCACTCTTATACATCTTTAGATCTTGACTCAAGTCCTTTTAAACTTAACACTTCATAGAACCAAGCTCTGATACCAATTGTTGGTCTACTGAGAGGAGGGGGGGTTGAATCAAATTTTAATACTTAATACTTAACTCTCTAATTCACTCGGTAGAACTGAATAGAATAATGACCGACTCACCAAATAACTTAATAAATTAAGCAACCATACATCTCATAATATGAAAATCAATCATTCAAACTTAGTTAACACTATATTTAATGAGGAAACCTAATAAGGGAAAAACCTCTATGGGAATTGTGACCCACAACAAAAATGTACCCTTCTAAAGTACGCTCGGTTAAGAACTTATCTTGTTAAAAATTACAAACACATTTGCTAGATGTGACCCTGTTAAGGGATTTACCTCAAATTTTTTAAGATCTCCACCCTGTTAGGAGTGGCCTTGTTAGAGTTCTTTAAACAAAGTTTTGGAATGTCACCTACTTCTAGGATTTACAAATAGGACTGTTAAATTCACTTGGTTAAGAGATTTTTTCTGTTACAAATGCTAATAAGCAACAGTAAAACTTTGATATGCAAATATCGAAACCACATTTTCTTGGGTCAAATCTTTTTTGCTCACATGAATACTAGCATTACATACTCCATTTGTCTCCTCTCTAGACTATAGATTATGCTCTTTCTGCTTCTCTACTCTGCTCGGTAAATCTATTCTTCAACTTCTTTAGCTTCTCAATTCAACTCGCCAACATCTCGTCTCATTAGTTCACATCCTTTATATAGACAAACTTTTGCATCTTAATCTCCTTTCTTAGGTTTTCCATCATTTCCTCTCAGCCATTTGATCATCTTCTTCACAAATCTCATCTCGGTAAACCATTTAACTTTTACCTTGTAACTTGAACTTTTTCTTGGAACTCTTATAATCGAGTTTAACCGCTTAATCTTTGCCTTAGATCTTCTCATTAAATTTTATCGCTCGTAGATCTTCTAACAAACTTCCTTTATCCTTATCAACATTGAGATCATCATAGCTTCGTATTAAATTCAATCTTACCATCATTCTCAATCAATATCTTGTAGTCAGTAACTTGCCTTGCAACTCGGTAACTATCTTCATTCACTTCTTGATGCCTAACTCATTCTTGATACTCGATAACTGAAACTTACTAACACAACTCTATACCAACTGACTTTGTCTATCTCGGTAGAGTAACCCTTTTCATTAATAACTTAACTCTTTTCAATCTCCGACTTAATCAATCAAATGTACCGACTTGATAAAATCAAATATATAGTAGTAAACAACTATATCAACATTACTTCATCATTGTCTGATATGTATTTGTCACCCATTTAAATTCTCCTTCTTAAGATATGGTAACTCAATATAAATTAGTAATCAATTGCTTGACATCAATGACAAAATAACAACTAATCTAACCATTTCTACAAACATGTATACCTATTATCACTCAATCTTCATCATATTCATTTGTTGGTTAATAAAAGGTTGCTCGAGTAGAGCAACAATTTATCTACTTTTGATAGCTTACCCTGTTAGAAGTATTATACTCAATTAAGACTACAAAAGACTTATTCAGTCTACCTTGTTAAAGGATTTGACAATCTCTAATCTGAGAGATGTACCCGGTTAAAGGATTTAAAAAATCTAAAGACCTATTAGGGCCTACACACAAACTGGATTTGTACTACTCTAAATACAACAAAATTTAGTACAAAATAGTCTGTTAAGAATGCATCATTCAACTATTGTCCAGACTCATAACTCTCAATAACTCTGTTATCTTATTCTACATGTGGTAGCTTAGTATCATAAGCTCTGCTTCCTTCTGCTCATGTCTCCATTACTTCTCTTCGCAACAACTTCATCAACTCTTCAACTTCACTATCAACAACCAACAACATCAACTTGCTCATTCTTTTAATTTGATCGCTTATACAATTTCCAGGTGGTTAACTGTGACTTAGGCGGTTAACCAGATCTAGGGCATCTTGAATCAACGGTAGAGATTAAGTGGTTAAGCTTTGGTTACATCTCCAATGTCGTATTCCTTCTGAAACTTTATTGGTGGATCTGCCTCCTGATCATGTTCAATCATGTGTTTGGAATCCCAATGACTCAACTAGCGCTTACCTTGAATTTTGTGCAACGCTTCCTACTTGGTGTCCAAATCCATTGTTTCTAAATTCAAATTAAATGTCAGCTCTGGAATACTCGGTAACATGCTTGTGCTTACTCGTTAACTCTGTACTCTCTTCTCAGTGTCTATGAGTGCTCGGTAACTGTCTTTTCATGAATCGGTATATGTAGCTCACTCGATGCTTGATAACTACTCGATACTTGATAACTTCTCATTGCTTGGTGGCTCTCTCGGTTGCCTTTACCGACTATGTCTCCTTCATTATATGACTTCCCTATATGACTTTGCATACAAAATAATGACAACACAATCACTTTAGGAGTAACACCCACATATTTGATGCCATGATTATAGATAGGAAGAAGATATGATGGTATATGCACAAGCGTATAGTGGATGGTTTGATGCCTTCCCAAAGCTCCCAAATAGTTATCTAGCAATGATGAGAGTGTAATTTCCCCTACGATAATAAGTTTAAATCTTAAATTTAAACTTGTTTAAGACTTATTAAATCTTTTATGGATTCTTGGGTCCTAAATTGGGGACATTATATTACATTATTATTTATTCATTCATTTATTTTTATATATTTTAACTTTATTATTATTTATTATTTAACATTATTATTTATTTATTAAACTCTCTTTCGGAAAGGGGACATTATACACACACATACATATATATTTATGTATACAATATTTGTGTATTCATGTGTATATATTAAATGGAGAGAATGATAAAGCTGTTCTATTGAAAAATTGGTTGAATGCATGAGTTGTGCTAGGGTTTGGTTGCTTGTTGCCATTGTATTGTCTATTTGAGTCTTGTGTATTGCATTTTCATACCACATTTACTGCAAGATTTAAGGCTTTTTAATGGCTCTGACCAACGTCGGCCCATAATTTGATGCTGGCGTTGGATTTTTGGCAACGGGCAATCATGACACCTCCAAACAAACAACCTCACAAATTATTTCTGAAGATGTTTCATGAGGCATTGCCTCTGGTACCCTTGATGTTGCTGGCATTGATTTTTGCTTGTGCAAGATTTTGATAGTGCCTCCGACTTGCTAGAAAAGTATACTTTGATAGGATATTTTGTGGGAGGGTTCCACTTGAAAGCATGTTGCATGATTAGGTTGCCAAAGCCTAGGCCCCTCATGGGGTTTGGCTTGATAATGTCTAGAATCTCACTAAGGGTTTCTTTTTGTTTCTCTTTCCCAACCCCTCCCATGTTGAGGGTATCCTCAAGAATGGGCCGGAGTTTGTGAAGTCATCCTTGTTAGTTTTCTAACCATGGTCGCGAGACTTTACTATCTCTGATGAGAAAAAAACTTAAAGTCCCTGTCTGAATAGAGTTTTTGGGTCTACCCTTTCTCTGTTGGTTGTTCCTGTAAACTATTGATCAAACCAATGGTAGGGTGGTTTGCATGGAAACATACCACTTTTTTCATTTTCATCCTCAAACGAGGGTTTGTGTTGAAGTTGATTTATCTCGTGATCTCTTAAAAACCATTGATATTCAGGTTGGTGGTCAAATTTTCCCTCAGTGAGTGCTTTATTTGAATATGGTCAACACTTTTTATTGATGTCAATCGTCTGAGCACAAGATCAAGGATTGTCCCCTTGTTCCTAGGACAAGGTTTCCCTAGAATGAGATATCCCCTCCTTGATCTTCCAAGGCTACTAAAGTTGATGAAGGTTAGACTATGGTAGTTCACAAAGGAAAACACACTTTGGATTTTTCCTCGAAATAGACTAATGCTTCCACTTTGAAATGGCAAGTGCAAGAGCCAGTTCAAACCAAGCCACCTGAAAAGATTTAGCCCAAGTGTTATGGAGTTTCAAACCCTGAGGCTTAAGGGAAAAGTTCAGTTGAGGGTTCTTCTCACTCTGTGTGGGTTCAAACTCCCTAAGATTATTTGGTGGCTTATTCTCAACCTTCCTCATTATGTGGTTCTCTCAAACCTCATGGGCGGTAGGAATTCGGTTATGAGGGTCTTGAAAAATATAGACTGATTCTAGGTGAATGTTACCCTAGTTTTCAGCCAGCTTCAGATTTCTTACAGAATAGCTTATCCTCTCTTGGGGACGAGGATGAAATGCATGCATAGAATGTAGGAGGTCTAACTGACCTCTCCAAAATTATTCCATGAGGGATACTCAAAAAAATATCATGGTATTGATTTTTTTACATTTAAGATGTTAAAATTGCAACTTTCATGTTGACCGTTGCATGTCATGTCATTTGGCTAGATAGCCTAGTTTTTTATTTTGAGCACAAGGATGGTCAAGGAAGTGTTTTCACCCTCATGTCACCACAATGAAATTCCTCTATAGTTGATCATGGGTCTGATCCACGCAAAGACTAGTTTGGGTTCTCATGTCAGTCGACAATCATTCTTTTGGGATCATTGATGTTTATGCTCCCAGTGATGTTGAAATATCTCAGTTGTAGCAATGGATAATTGACTCCTTGCCACCTAGTTCTTGGGTTATGTGTGAGGACTTTAATATGGTTGAGGTGGCCTCTTACAATGAAGGTATTATGTCTTTTCAATGGATAGCTGGAGAAAGAGAGGTTTGGTTTTACATGTGCAATAAATTAGGCCTTTTTGACCCCAATGTTAATCGTCGTTGTCCTCATTGTGTCTGACACACTTGGTGTAATTTTTTAGCTGGCACCGACAAAAATTTTAAGAGGCTTGATCATGTCATGATCTCGTCTCAATATTTTTTCTTGTATGGGGAAAATCAAGACTTGCCAATTTTACCTCTTCTTGAGGTTACTTTGTTAGATCACTATCCCATCAAGTTCAACATTGAATTGTAGACAACTCATATGTGTCCCTCTAAAATGCAATTTTTTTAAATAATTATTTCCTAAGTCATCCACCCACAAAGGCCCACATTCAATGGGTTTGGAATCTTGAGCCCCATCCCAGTCAACCAATTGGTTGGATTTTGTGGTGGAATGATGTAATTCTTCACAAAACATAGCTTCTCCACATTTATGGGCAGAAAATGACCATGTACCATTGGTGTTCCTATGATGCAGCCACGAAAGTTATGCATGCTACCACAGAAGCTTTGGATTTGCCTGAATGATGAACACGAGGGTTGGATGGCTGCATCTCCAAATATTTTCACTTAGTTGTTCCAGAAGTTTCATTACTGCCCCATAAATGCATGCAAGAGGAGGACAATGGTGTTAGAGCTGATCCAGATGCCTAATAAATTCATATATAATCATCAATAAATATACAATTTTCTTGCACATGGCATCAAATCAGTTATGCATTCATCACATGTATTAGAAAGAAAAACATAGAACAATCATCAGTATCCATCAAAATTGGAACTTCATTATTTTATCTAACATGTCTATTTACTGTGTAGGTACAAGTATGATACTCATTAAAGGAACAGTTTACACTGATATAATAAACTTCACAACATGTGGGGTAAAATGGGATCCCACAAGGGTTGAGCCCATCATGTTTTCATCTAGGCAAAGCATCATAATAGTGAGAGAAACATAATGCAATGTGAAAAGAGACAAGTACCTTAGAATTCCTTGCTACCACTTCCTCTCCTGAGTGTCTTCTAATCAGGTTCCTCTTCACTGGTAAGATATTATTTACCATTTCTACTCACTTGCTTCTCCTTTCCTCTAGGGTTACTCTGTCTACTCTTTACCTTATCTTCTTCCTTTAATACATATTGATAAGAATCCTCCATTGTATTAATCCCCAATATACTTAGCTCATCCTAAATATTGAACCTCAAGCCATTAATATGTCTAGCCACCTTCTCCTTAGATATTCCTGATGTCCAGATCTGATTGTCATCTTGTAAAATTCTTCAATGTAATCCTTTACACTCATGTCCTTCAAGTTCTGCAATTTCTTGAACAATTCCAACTCATAGTCTTCAGGTATGAATTTAGCCTTCAATCTAGCAGCCATTACCCCCCATGTAGTGATCTTCATTTCACTATTTTCCTCTCTATCTTTCTGCAACTCTTTCCACCATAAGGCAACATGACCATGGAACTTAGTCTGTGATAAACTAACAGTCTCCAAATCTTCAACAACTTCCTCATATTCCTCCTCAGTCTCAGGATTCCTTAACAATCCAGTCAATGCATTTAAAATCTCATTCCTCATCTCATTTCAGAAGTCCTCCATCATTTATTCTAACCTCCTAGGGTTCATTCTTCTTAGTAGCATCTCTCCCAATCCTCAAGTGCAACTGCCTCTGCTCAGTGATATGGCTACAAGGATTCAATTGCCTCTCACTTAGTGATCTATTGAACGCACTCACAGTCTGCATCCTTTCGACGATCAGTTCACCAATGGGATACCTCAATAAATCATACAAAGTTCATAACCATCAATAGATCTCTTCATAACCACCTTGTGTAAGTCCTCAGTTAGTGCAAGCCAAATCTACTCTCTATCACCCTATGACCAACATACCTAGGGCTTTGCAAGCTTACGAAATCAAATCTACAATTAAAGGAATGAATCTAGCTTCGATACCACCTAGCACAGTCATGGCAGGATTTTCCCTAATGGAGATGGTCCAAACCATGCAGCACAAGTCAAAATAGTGGAAATCAACAACACAAGATCAATAAGAACTTGACAATGTACTAGAAACATGCAAAATCACCCCTTCACATTATCACATATTCATAAAATTTACATCTGATTGACCTGCAACATGCAACTTACATTCTTAAGATGCGTGCCCATAATCAGAAACAAATCCTACAGTCCTAACCTCAAGGAGGTATATTTTCAACATATTTTATCACTACTTAGTCGTCTCCTTGCTACTCCTAAACAAAGATCATTTGCCTGAATATATAGAGCCTTTTCAACTCATATGTCAACCAGATCAATTACATTTTCCAAGACATAAAACATAATACATAAATATAGGTCAAGACCCAAATCATAAGGATCTTGATGAAAATATGTAGAAATGACGCGTGATCCAAGAGAGAAGTTGGCCCAAGATCCAGGGACATCATGATATGAGCCACAAAGCTTTGTAGATCAAGAAAATGCTTTGTGAGATCAAAAAACTTGTCTAACCGTTAGAACTTGAAGAACACTTAGAACTGACCATGAATCCATAATATCTCCTCAGAGAAGTATCCTATTGAGGTGTGAACCTAGACATAAGTAAAACATAATATCCAGAACATACCATGAGGTTGACAAAAAAAATTATCCAAATCCAAGGAACGCCACTAAAAACACAAAACTGGCTAATTGAAACCAAACTAAGAACAAACTAAAAGGAAATATTTTTGGGTGATGCAAGATTCCCAATGACCCAAGGATTCTCTTGCATCATCTTTTGGAAACAAAATTCTAGAATTGAATGGATACAGGAAGTAGATAGGAACACAATTTTTTTCATAACTCTGTCAAGGCTAGAAGAACAGACAATCTCATTTCATCCCTAGTGTCTTCAAAGGGGACCTAACTCTCCTCTTTAAGGGATATTTCTCAAGAAGCCCATCAATTTCTTTCATCTTTGTTTAAAGATGATTCTCCTCCAGCTAGGAATGAAAAAGTGTCCATTTTGAAGCACATTCTCCCCTTGTCTCCAGTAAAATGAATGAAGCTCTCATTCGACCTATTTTGATACAACAATTTGATAACACTCTCTTTCACATGAAAAAAGGAAAAGCCCCTAGTCGGGATGGTTTCCCAGTGGAATTTTACCAAGAGTTTTGGAAGATTATCAAATAGGATCTTTTGGAGGTGGTTAAGGAATCACATAACAATAAGTATATGTTAAAAGCCATGAATTCTACTTTTTCGGTCCTGATTTCCAAGAAGGAGAATGTGAATATAATTTATCAGTTCCGAACAATTCTCTCTGCAATGTGGTATATGTGATTATCACTAAACGTATTGTTGAGAGACTCAAGCTATGCCTCAAGACTCTTATTTCTAATGAGCAGGGAGGGTTTGTTTCTGGTAGATAGATTTTGGATGGAATTGTGATTGCTACATAGGTCATTCATTTCATGACCACTTCTAAAGAGAAAGTCATGTTTATCAAGTTGGTCATGGCAAAGGTTTATGGCAGAGCCAAGTGGGTTTTTTTATAAAATATTCTTTTGGATTTTGGATTTATAAGTGATTGAGTTAGCTAGGTTATGAGCTATGTTTCCTCTATTTCTTTCTTGGTCTTGGTTAATGAGGAACCTTATGATCTTTTCAGTACTTCTAGGGGTCTTCGACAAGGAGACCCATTATCTCCTTATTTGTTTATCATCATGGTTGAAGAACTTGGAAGATTAATTAATTCCAAGGATAAACAAGGCTTGATTCAAGGGTGGAGTTGGTGTGAGAATCTACCTCCCTATTCTCACTTGCAATTTGTTGATGACACCACTTTGATGGGAAGGTCTAGAATCACTAAAGCTATTAAATTTAGGAAGATATTGGGTACATATTTAGCTACATCGAGACAAAGAATTAATCAGACCAAGTCTTTTATTTATTTCTTTAATACTCCTCTGTTTATCCAAAATAGAGTTTCTTAGATTCTTAAATTTCCTATTGGTTTACTTCCCCTAGTCTACCTTGGGATTCTAATTGGTGTGGGTTCCCAATGTAGGGAGTTTTGGAAAGAAATTATAGACAAGTTTCATAAGAGGGTGATTCTCTAGACTTGTAGATGGCTCTCATTAGCTAGAAGAGTAATTTTGTTGGATTCAATGGTTCAAGCTCTTCCTATCATCAAATGTTTTGCACAGGTTTCTCCTTCTAGTTTTGTGAAAGAATTTGATGCTCTCTCTCATCAATTTATTTGGTTTGGTAAGTTCCTCTCTTCCAAGTGGAGCTTGGTAAGATTTTATTTTTTTTGCAGACTGAAGTATGAGGGGTCTTGGTCTTTGGCCCGCTGGCTTACTGAGTCAGGTATTAGAAGCCAAGCTATATTGGAGATGGTGCACTTGTCAGGATAAAGATTGGGCTAAAATCATCACTCGCAAGTGCCTTAGAGGTGTTGATCTTGATGCAATATTATGGGGAAGGGATCCATGATATGGGACACTCTTTAAAAGGGAGAAAGACTCATCAAAAAAGGTCTTTTTTGGATCTGTAATAGAGGAACTGAGGCTCAATTCTAGCATGATTCTTGGGATGGTCATCTCCCTATTATCTCTTAGTTCCCTCACCTTCAACCCCTTTGCGGCATTTTTATTGCATTTGGCTGGAGTACAACAGCATATTTTAAAACAACTATTTACAAGGGGAATGTACATGTGTCTTGTTGGAAGATCCCTTAGATTTGGCCAAGAAGTGGCACATAAGAGAATCATTATGAGCTAGCTGAATTTTTAGCTAGTATATTTTGTAACTCTCTTAAAGATAGAGATGTTCTAGCTTGGGGTCCTAACTCGAAGGGAAAATTTATTGTTGCCTTTGGTTGGTAGGAGCTAGATGGGCAGTTGTATGGCTGGGAGGGTGTGCCTTGGTGGAAGTAGGTTTGGAATTGCTTCTACTAACCCAAGTGCAAATTATTTATTTGGCTAGTTGCCCAAGGTAGATGTCTCACTTGGGAGAATTAAGGAAGAGAGTATTTCATGGTCCGTCTAGATGTGCCCTTTGTAAGCAGAATGAAGAATGTGTTTCCCATATATTTTTTTCAGTGTTCTTATTCTGGAGAGATCTGGAACCTATGGTGGAGAGCATGGAATCATTCTTGTATTCATGATACTTCTTTAATAGAGTTTTAGGATGGCTTGGGCCGTCCTCCATCCAAATCCTCTTTTCTGCATGTGACTTGGCTTCTTGGTCTAACTTTCATCATCTCGAATTTATGGTTGGAAAGGAATAGAAGGATATTTTAGGATTCAAAAATGATAAGTGCACTTCTTTGGAGAAAATTTGTTTGCAGACTTGAGGAAACTGTTCTTAAAAAATGTGATTTTACTAGACCTGTGGATCCTAGTGATATTGTTGTGGTAAAGAATTTGAATATTATTGACACTAGAGTTAGCCCCTCTACTAGAAGGAGATTGAGGCAATTCAAACAAAAAATCAATAGAGCAGGAAGCTGGATCCCTTCTCCCGAGGGAGTTTTGAAGAGTATTACTGATGGGTCTTCTAGAGGGAATCTCAAACATGCATGAATTGGTGGTATTGGTAGAGATGATAGTGGAAATGTTTCATTGTTTTTCTCTACCTATGAGGGTTGTCACTCTAGTAACCTTATGGAGGCTATAGCTATTCTTGGTGCTATAGAAAAAGGATGCTCTCTTGGTTAGAAGAGGATTTTTTTTTAGTGTGACTCTTAGATTGTGATTGATACGTTGAATACTCAATATCTAGAGGATATTAATTAGCAGTTAGCTATGGTAGTAAATTAGATATCTAATTTGTATTCTTTTCTTGATCATATTTCCTTTTGTCATATTCTGTGGGAGTGGAATATGGTGCTAATTGTTTGGAAAAATGTGCTTCAAAGAACTCAGTTGGGTGGTATATGGATGATGGGGGCCTCTTGACTCCAGCGTATAAAGATATGTTTGATAGTTTATTGAGGAGGACAAATTTGTGTAGGTGTACTCTTTGTGGGTTTGGTTCTTCTTCTTAGTTGTTATGTCTTCCCATTCTCGCCTTGGGCCTTTGATGTGTATTCTTTGTTTTGTTCTGAATAAATTTGTACCCCTCCTTTTTCCATTAAAAAAGAAATAAAAAATAAAGGTGATTCTCAAGGTGAATTCCTTTTATATTATAAATGCAAAAAATTTCTTAAATAAATTAAATTATTTTAATTAAACAATGAACAAGGAAAGTACTTCTAATCTCACCTTTACAATAGGTGACTAATGACCAACTAATTCTAACTCCCGACGACTTGATGACCAAGATATTTAGGTATCAGTTCCAGCTCATATGGAAATTCCAACCTTTCTCCATGTGCCTACATCATCTCTCTTTGATGATACTCTCCCTCCCTTCTTGGGGGGTGATCTTCTCTTTCATTTTTTGACATATGGAGAAGTTAGCCATACTTATATTTATTCAATAATAATATTTCAAACTAACATAAACCATATAGATTATCATTCTTCATCCAAGTTGTCAGTATAGAACATTATTCATCCATAAATATTTGATTTCTACAAAATAATCATTAGTCAATAATCCTCATAAGTAAACAAATTAACTTCATACTTCCAGTGAAACAATTATAACAGTTATTTGAAAAGTCTACAAGGAAGGGATGTAACAAAGAAAAGTTATTGATAGCTTGACTATAAATTTTGATAAATTATCTATGGTTGAAGTTAGCATGCAGACATTTAATAATAATAGGGTTATAAAGGTATATCATAGGTATTTTCAACACTTGAACAACATCAATAGACTATTCCCTCTAGAAAATTAAATTCAAAATGATGACTCACAATGGTTCTTTTTTTCTGTCATCAAAACTCCATCCTCCTCATTTTTGAAGGTATGAAATAGAGAAAAGGGTGCAAGATTTGATGTTTATTTTAGTTGATCACATCTTTACTTTCTTTTCGAAAAAGGAATTCATGCAAGATATTTGATTCATTTCTTGAAGTTATCATCTAAGAAGCTTTGAAGATTATATTATCAAAATAAAGAATTAATATGTGCCATAAATTTTAGAAAAATCATATCAATCCTAGATTACAACATGTTTTGACCTTTTCACACCATCACCCCATTACAAATGGGAACCCCCTCTTCTCACTTTGGCAGTAGAATAGTGGTCTCATGCAGCCTTAGTTGGAGGAAAATTCAAAGTCCTTGAGTCCATAGGCTAAGTTTGAGAAAGCTATAGGTGCAAGTATCTTGTCCATTCAGGAGTCAAAATCCATAGAGTAGAGGTGAACCAAGGCATTCAATACTTAGATCCTCCATAGTAAGAGTAAGCCTTAAGAGAGATCGACATGGGGGCATCCAATAGGTTGATGGGGAGTTCAGGCTTTGATCTTTGAAAATAGATGTAGCGTGATTTGAAGAGAATAGAGACTAATTTGAATTTTAATTTGATCCTTAAAAATTAGGAGATCTGGTATGAAAAGGATTGAAATCTGATCTAAAAAAATTCTAATCTGTATGAAGGAAAGTTTATTTGAGGATGATGAACTTGAAGTGAATAATTTGATTAACTTTGAAGCCTAGAATTGAGGATGTGGTATTAAGTTAGGCATAAGAACCAAGATGATAAATCATACAAAATCTTGACATAAGAGCATGCAAAAGGAAAGAATTTAACATTAAGATCTGAGACAAGAATGATTGAAACCACCTCAAAGCATTATTTAAATCACTGTGAAAAATTTGCACCTACCTTGTACAAGCTTGTCCAACATACCTCCATTTTTTTCTCAAACATACTACTTGGATTTCAATATGAAGAAACATCATCTCATAGTGGATATCCAAAATCACTTGGTGCAATGGTGAAAACATGTGAATGCAAATCAAATGTAATGATATACAAAGTTGAGCATCAGATCATGAAAGTTGGGAATTGTTTCAATCAAATCAGAAGAAGAAAAAGAGACGAAACCATTAAAGATCATGAAAACATGATTGAATTCATGAAAGAACAAGGGCATAATTAATTTTTTAGTAATTAAAGCTTAAGAACAATTTTTGGAAGCTATCCAAGGGCAGTGTGGAATCTATACTCACCTTGGAAAATGCTATGCAATGGAAGTGCAGAGTCTGCACCTACCTTGGACACCTATTTCTAGGACACCCCAAATTTATGCCCTCTTGTCTAGATTTAATTTCAATGCCACGTGACTTTTTGCATGAAACTATGGATATTTCAATGAGTAAATCAAGACTTTTCACCAAAATGAAGCTGGTTTGAGTAGGTTTTTGTAAAATCCTAAAAAGTTAGCACCTACAATTAGATAATCAGTTAGGCCCCATTTTGGTGATTTTGAGGTTTCATGTCTATTATGATTGATCCAACTACCTATCTCCACTTATTATGGCTTCTTTTCTTCATCCCTGACTCCTAATTTCAGTTTGGGTGTAGTTTCATTGGTATAGAACGTCCTAGGCATTGTATTCCAAGGTATACAACTCCCTAGGCATTGTATACCTTGACATTTTAGCCCAAATTTAAATGGGAGGCCCATTATGTTATTTTAGTGGGAAATTAGGCCCGGTGTTGGCCTCCAATTTTTGAATTCCAAAAATGTTGTGAGAAGTATGTAAGTGGTCTACCTCTCTTCATTTTGGTAAGAACCATGATTAAGATTTCAAAATCTCTCCTACAAGCTCGCATTCAAGGGTTCAAGATCAAGTCTCAAGCATTCTTCAAGCATCCAAAGCACTTTTGAAGGAAATATTCTCTATTGTAGCAAAATTATCTCCCATGATGGTCGAGTAGATGAGTTCTCAATCAAGCAATAAGGTCCTTTTTTCAATCTATATTCATTTTATTCATCTATTCTTCAAGGCAAGAGTTTGTCAAGCATAACAACATTGAATATATTAGAGAGGCATTCATAGATATATGCACATTTGAAGGGCATCCTTGATTCCTTCCTACATTCCAAGGTTCAACAACTACAATGAAGCAACACACAAGCATCTTCATGAATATGTGTGATCTCAATATTCATTCGTGAAGGTACATACATTTACAAGGTAGATCTAATA
The DNA here is from genome assembly GCA_018584345.1 of Thuja plicata. Lineage (NCBI taxonomy): Eukaryota > Viridiplantae > Streptophyta > Pinopsida > Cupressales > Cupressaceae > Thuja > Thuja plicata. The sequence continues at coordinate 496,869 of MU227014.1, forward strand.
TTTACCTTTACATTATATATGATTTCCTTTATGAAATTTCATTTCATTTTCAAGGTTGATTACTAAACAGGGTTTTGACTAAGGCAAGTCCCTTTCCACAACCTTTCTCCTATTTTTCTATATGTAGGAATAGGTGATGAATCTATCGAGACTTAATCTAGAAAGTGCAAGGATCTGACAGACTATTTGTGCAAGTTTCATAAAAAATCACTAGGTATACAATGCCCTAGGCTATATGCTCCTAGGAACAAAATTCCCCAAGTGTTCTATATATGAAAAATCAATTTCATATTCAAACTGCAGGTTGGTACACTATTTTGGTTTCTGTTTTAAGTCATTACAAATTGTTGTCTATTTATAGTTAATATGTGTTTTCCGTAACTTATCACATTTTTTTATTTGGCCTTATATCTTTCTCTCAAATCCAACTTACCCAAATACATTATCATCTAAGGATTATTGACTCATTTAGTTCTTAAGTCCTACTTGAGCCTATTGGGTCATCTTCCTCCTGATTGTGCAATTAAGGAAAACATGACAATTCCCCTACACATTACATTGTTTTCTTTTTCCTATTGTACATTTTGGTGAACCCAACTCATAACGTATTCATTCTAATTTGGATGCTTAGATATATTTACATCTAATTAGTAATCATTTTTTTTTATTGATTGTGCATTTTTATTAATGAAAAATCAAAAATAATAATCCATATTGTTTCATGCATATTAGATTAGTTTTATAATGCATATATTTCCTCGAGGTGATAGTGGCTTGGCCTCACTTTTATCACTTTATCCTTCTCCTAAGGACTCTCTTATTCATGAGGACATATAGGTGCAAGAAGATGTTTTAAACCCTTCTTTCAATGATCTCTCCCTTTGGGGAGAAGCATTGAAGATTGACGTAAACTCTTCTCTTGATATGTGCCTCCCCTATGAGAATACATCGGTGAAAGTTGTTAATTCCCCTCATGATATCTTACCTTCCATTGATTTAATTTAATTTCCCTTTATAAATGAGGATTTAGTGAATTATGGTTCTCCCTCTCCTAATGTTTTTTCTATTCCTAATTTCAATGATCTCCCTATTTGGGATGAACCACAAGACAATGATGTTGATTATTCTCTAGCACATGAAAGAACCTTGATAAAAGAAGATAATATTTTTGTTGACATTTCTTCTACTTCTTTTAGTGATATTTCTCTTAGATATGATGCATTTGTGCATGATGTTGATCCTTCTCCTAAGATGTAGTCCCTTTATGAGGATATTTTTGAGAAAGATGAGGTATATTATAAATAGCTCTCTCAATATCACCTTACCTTCATTAAATGATATCCCTTTTTGCACTCTCATGTCGAGCTCCCGATTTGAGTTTTGAACATAAAACTGCATGCTCCAGTATTCATAACTTTGATTCTTGCATCCAAACTGTGAACTTGGAGCCATATTGAACCATCTTGACCAGGGTTGAACTGTAACTTTGAACTTCGAGTTGTGAAACCACATTTTGAACTTTGAACTTTGAACCTCGAACCTCAAACCTTGAAGTTCAAAGTTCAAGTTTAAAATGATCTTGGGGCACTCCCTCTTCACCAATTGAGCATTACAAAAACATCATTAGTAATAAAAACCTACATGAAACTGAAATGATTTGAGAATTCCTTCCATGGGACTGATTCTCAAAAGTTTAAAACTTGGGTGTTGGAGGCAAACCAACATTAATAAATATAAAAAATTGTCACTTCAAGTGCAAATTTTGGCGCATATCCATTTTCGATTGTTGTTTCCCAAAATTTCCATTTCCTATTGTTATTGCCCAAAATTTCCTTATTGAGGATGCATGTGTGGGTCTAGAAGTGGTCCCCCATGTTATGTTATGTCAGATTTAGATTTCGTGTACAACTCTGGCAGAAGGTTCTCTTTTCCTGTGGGATGATAGATCAAGGTTTCGAGAAAACAATATCAAAAATTCATACCAAATTTGCAGATCAAGCTGCCCAAGTTTGATTCGCAAAAAAAATTTCCCTCTAATTTTGACCTTTGCTGAATATAGACAAATTTATAGTCAAAATTTACCAGAATAACCACTTGGATGCAATGGTGAGGTCAGATCTTGTTCTAGATGCTTCCAAGAGTTGTTGATCCAGAATCTAAATCGCAACCTTCCAAAATTTGAAGCGAAATGGCTCTCCAATGCAATGAAAACTCCTATGGATCTGATACCCTGTATGAATTTTGCATCAAGCATTGATAACATGTAAGAATTTGCCTAAGGTAAAGAATGAAAATGCGAAGATCTAGAAGCTCAATTGATAGCACAAGAGAGATAGGCAAAATGATATGATCAATTGATTGATTCAATAATGAGCAACAATACATGAATAAAATGCCCATTTCATTTACAATAAAGATATGCCTGAATATATAGGTAATGCATGATAATTAGGAGATGAGAAATGGATAAGCTATCAACCACACTAGGTGGAATCACATGTCCACCAAAGGTGGATCATCCTCCATTGTAAAATGAAGTATGTGCAAACATGTGCAACAATGAGAGGATGATAATGTGATAAGAGAACTAAAGGTGGATCTCACACATGAGATAACAACTATCACCACCTAAAGTGAAATTTCTTCTACACCATTGCCTAAAATAAGATGCAAACTCCTAGGTGTCTCATATGCAAACTACTATGAATGCATTATCCTAAGTAAGCTTTAAGTCAAGTGTAATTAGGAATATTTAATTACACCAACAGTCTCCATAAGATTATTGTACAAACTCGGGGGATCATGTCGCAACATGACAATTTGTCATTGGTGCACGGGCACAAATGGTTCATGAGCCAAAATCATGTTTTGTAATCCTTCAAGGCAATTTATTCATGTCTTGTAAGCCTTAAGGCAATTGTTACCCAAAATTTTCCCATGATGAAAATTTTGGCTATAGGTGGAGTAAAATGAGGCTCCCATGAGGGTTGAGCCTAGCCTGCAGGAAAGACCTTAATTTTTTCTGGTCTTGGTTATGTTCTATACAGTCTCTTCAATTTATGTTTTACTCCTGTTCATGCAAAATAACCTAAGTGTTGAAGGACCCGTGTATTTGATAAGCCCTAGTTACCTGAGACTTGTTTTGTTTCCTTATTACCTTTTGGGCGACTTAAGTTCTTCAAATTCCCATGTGCTCATTTATACTTTGCATTAAGTCTCTAAGTCGCGCGATAAAAACAAAATATTCCAAATCATCTGGCGACCCGAAGACTCTCGCTAGTCTCATGATCTCATGAAAGAAAAGCATATTCCATTTCGATCAGGAGACTCAGCGACAATCTTTGGATCAAATGTCGATCGGAGGGGAGACGAGTAATCTCTTAATATAACCTGGAGTTAGCGAAGGGTCTGGAGATCACATGACTCAGTGTAATTCCTACCTCCAGATGTGACTTAAGTTCAGAGATGAGTTAAGTTGTGACCTTTCAGTCGGGTGGTCTCGTAATCAAAGGGAATATTCTATCAATGTCCAGAGACTTGGCGACCACCGTCCAATTTAAAGAAGGTCTTGTTATGTATGTGGAGCCTAATCAGACTCAGTTTCTTTCGGCGCGGTTTCCCCCCAAACATATCTATATCGGCCCCAAGCTCGGGGTCAAGGGGCAGAGCCCCTTGCGGGGTCCTAGGGCAACGCCCCAGGTGGGGTCAAGGGGCAGAGACCCCAGGGCGGGGTCGAGGGGCAGCGCCCCTCGACGCCAACAATGACTTTATAATATTGTAAAGGGTCGACCATTGATTTTCTATTAGTTGGAGTATTTTTTGCCCTAATTAGGTTAGGTCAAATATGCTTGTGAAAAGGGATTAGGGTTTCAAGATTTCATTGTATGAGGGATTTTTGTAGCTTCCTGTGATGGTATTGAGTTGCAGGTTTCAGATTGTAATTACTGGATAATAATAAAGATATTGGACTCGTTGTTGGTGGACGTAGCCCAGGGATTGGGTGAACCACATTAAATCTCTGTGTCTTTGTGTTCTCTTCCATGCATTAATATTTGCATTTTTCTACTTATTATTCTAACAAGTGGTATTAGAGCGAGGTTTTTTCGTTCATTCTTTCATCTATTCTCTGAAGCAGGTCTCACGAGTTAGTGGGAGAGTCTCTCAGTTAAGTGGGAGAAATGGCAGACGAGGGTAGGTTGAAGGTTGATAAGTTTAATGGGCAGAACTTCCAGTTATGGAAGATGCAAATGGAGGACTATCTCTATCAGAAGGATCTATGGCGGCCATTAGAGGGAATAGCCAAGAAATAGGCAGCAATGTCTAAGGAAGATTGGGATATTTTGGATAGGAAGGCACTGGGGAGTATTTGTTTATGCCTGGCATAATCGGTGGCATTCAATATTACTGGAGCAACGATAGCTAAAGATCTGATGGAAACCCTAGCGAAGTTGTATGAAAAGCCTTCAGCTTCAAACAAGGTATTTCTCATGAAGCGTTTATTTAACATGAAAATGGTAGAAGGTGGATCAGTCACTGATCAT
>MU227014.1:504688-525718 GCA_018584345.1 Thuja plicata
CAGTGGGAGCTACAGGTTTGGTCGATCAGTCTCCAAGTGGGAGGATATTGTTGTGGAGTCTGATCAGTCTCCAAGTGGGAGATTGTTATGTATGTGGAGCCTAATCAGACTCAGTTTCTTTCGGTGTAGTTTCCCCCCAGACATATCTATATCGGCCCCAAGCTCGGGGTCAAGGGGCAAAGCCCCTTGTGGGGTCCTGGTGCAGCGCCCCAGGCAGTGTCAAGGGGCAGAGACCCTAGGGCGGGGTCGAGGGGTAGCGCCCCTCGACGCCAACAATGACTTAATAATATTGTAAAGGGTCGACCATTGATTTTCTATTAGTCAGAGTATTTTTTGCCCTAATTAGGTTAAGCCAAATATGATTGTGAAAAGGGCTTAGGGTTTTGAGATTTCATTGTATGAGGGATTTTTGTAGCTTCCTATGATGGTATTGAGTTGCAGGTTTCAGATTGTAATTACTGGATAATAATAAAGATATTGGACTCGCTGTTGGTGGACGTAGCCCAGGGATTGGGTGAACCACGTTAAATCTCTGTGTCTTTGTGTTCTCTTTCGTGCATTAATATTTGCATTTTTCTACTTATTATTCTAACAGGTCTAATGCTTGTCGTGTGATCTCGTGATAAAGCCAGGGTTAGCAGAAAGGTTGGGAGACTTAGCGGCAAAGAGAAGGGATTAACCTGAGGTTATGAGGTAGTGCCCGGGTAAATAAAGTGATCTAGTGGCTACATTTTAAAGTATAAATAGATTGGAATCTCATCCGTCAATACAGATATCCGCACCACCTACGATCATTAGGATTTAAATATTCAAAGGAAATTCAAATACCTGATCTTAGAAGTTATGACAGAAATGACTTGCAGAGAAGTAGATGGATCGACCGACTTCATAGGGGCACAATTATGGTGGTAGGAAAAATTTCAGAGATATATCTGATTGATCAAAGATATTTTTACGATGCATTTATGAATGAAACTAACAGTGTTAGGGTTTCTGATTATTTTATTGTAATCAATTGTAACCCTAATGTGATCAGATTGACTTCAAGCCTGCGTGCTGGGGAGTATATATCAATTTTGAGAGCTTTAGAGCTTAGATTTTTCCTTACTTAGAAGTTATCCGTGGCATTTTTTCCGCCCTCTGACTTTTATAGTCTATAATCTTTCATTGATATTTAGATATTGTAAATCTTTTTGTGACATTTTCTTTGTCCCTGGGCTTTCTTGTCTGAATTTCTCTTACTGAATTAGAATATATTGAATGATTTTCAGATAAATATTGCAGTTCTTGAGCCCTCTTTCTTTCTGTAATTTCATGTACTTCTGTGGATGATTTGATTTAGATGAGTTTGTGGATATTGTTTAGTCCCCTGTCATTTTGTCTCATTCCTGTACCTAGTTGTAGAAACAAATGTTTGTTTGCAGGTCATAGTCTGTGTCTACTTATAGTGAATACGCTATTGTTTGTGAAATTACTTCTTTCCCTGAATAGCCTCTGTTTATCTCAGACCTCCCTATGAAATACTTATGCAAGCCTATCTAGAAAGTAGTGTTCTATTGGTTTCAAGGTTTCATGCTGAGGTTACTTAATGTGTTATGATTCAGGTCATCTTCGGTGTATCACCTAGTAGGATAGTTTGATTTCAGTTTTTCACCTTCATGTACTCCTTCTATCCCTTTTCCCTCAAGAATTTACTTTCAAGCAAACTTGGGTGACATATCAAGAGGAACCGACCTAGAATCCAGAGGTCTTGTCTCAGTTAGCAAAAGGTTCCACAGCCTTGAGACAATTCCCATGTTACACTAGATTACCAAGACTACAAGAGCTTGGGTAAGGGTGCAAATCTAGGTGTCTAACAGTTCTGGCACGCCCGGTGGGACTCGAACAAAGAATTTTGTCTTGCAAGTCATGATATCACTGATATACTGATGACATGTTCCAAGCCTAGAAGAGGTCATTCTGCTATATATCTGGCGACTCCGTTGGCAAAGAACAGAAGATCCAACCCTGTTCAAAGTTTATGAGAAAAGTTGAAACAAGAAGCTCAAAGTATTCCAAGTTCACACAGTTGCCTTTAAAGAGGAACTATAGAAGACCATCTCAAAGAACACCCCCTACAAGGAGGGTACAGTCTACACCACCTGATACTTCAGAGAGGGAACCCTGGCCTTTTCACTTCAAACCAAGGGGGAGGTCTCTAACTAGAGAGCTACAAGAATATTCACCTCCACTACCTAGCCCTAACACAACTTGTTCGGTTGCCACCCAGCGAGTTACAATACCTGCCATGGCCAGACAATTTTCCTTTGTGCCCTTCAATCAAGGGAGTCCCTTGAAATTTTCTCAACATCATGACGTGCCCTTAGCAGCACTCAAAAGTCTACTTGATTTCATAGGTGAAGGACAAACAACAACTTGTGAGCATATAAGAGATGTAGCCACCATCTGCAGTGTGCATCATATTACAGAAGAAGATGTGGCTACCAAGCTTTTAGCAACCTCTTTCAAAGGAAAGGCCTTGGAATGGTTCATAACATTGGCTGTTGGTTCCATTGATTCATGGGATAGACTAGGAGAATCATCGAGCAAATTCTTTGAAGATAAGTCAGATTATTTATCTCTAGTTGAGCAGCTGGCGACCATTAAGAGGGCCCCTCAAGAGCAGATGACAGATTTTAATAATAGGTTCCTTAAACATGGAATAGGATCCCTGTCTCTGTAAGACCTTCTGCAGACCATGCTTTCCTGTATTTTTTAAAAATCTTAAATAACAATATCTCTGTCATGATCCAATCTATGGGAGGTACCTCATTACCTCAGGCCTTTGACATAGTAGTCAGAGCTGAAAATTATTTAATCCAAGAAAGCATGATAGCCCCAAGGCCACCCATGCCTATTTTTCCCAACGTTCATCCCATTATGCCCTTGTCTATTCCCCCACACACTCCCATACCCACTATAGTATCCCCTCAAGCAAGTGAAAGCTGTGAGGAATCCAAAACAACCCCTTCTTAGGAGTTGCTTGATTTAAGAAGCAGTCAACAAGAAATGCAAAATAATCAACAAGAAATGACCAACTTACTGCAGACCCTAACCAAGGAGCTGACCAACTTAAAGAAGCAAGACAAGGGAGGTAGACCACCCTTTCAGCCGCAAAATCTAAGTCCCAACCAGCAATATCAAAATCAGGGACAATCCTATTAACATAATAGACCACCTAACCAAGGAAACTATCAAAGCCATAGGCAAAACTTTAACCAGAGGCCTTTCCAGCCATATAATCCTGTGCCTCTTAGCTCTGTAAACCCAAACAGAGATATAGTCCCAGGTCAAAACAATCTGGTCTTGGACAATGAATGGTGTTTCCCTTGTAACCAACCACACAATCAAGCTACGTGCTTAAATGGGTGGATGAACCAGGCACTAATGGTTCAAAATGCCTCACATACTCAATCTGACGCCCCTTCTAGCGGGCTAACTCCTCAGAAAGAAGCGCAACATGGTGAGATTGATCTTTTCAATTCGGAGCGACAAGATTTCAATGGAGTTAATGATGAAGCCCCGATTGCTGCTAACACTAGGTCTAAAAGAAGAGCCCAAGACATGGAGCAAATGGGAGATAGGGCTAAGGTTTCTACATTGGTAGAATCTTCGCAACCATTTACTCCTATCATACTGAAGAAGGTTCCTACCACTCTAATCAAATAAAATCAACCTTCAAAAGAGGTTGAGCCTATCATAGTGAAAACACATCAAAAAGTATGCATAACAATGCCTTTCAACATCGTGGACAACATGAAGAAAGCGAATGTTACTATGTCTATGTGGGATTCTTTGACTATCCCAGGACAGCCAAAGATCTTAAAGAAGGCTATGGGTGAATTATCGACTCCTCAACCTGTAAAAGATATGACAAATCTAGTGTTGGTCAACACTGATCAAGGAAAGGAGACTCCAAGCAATAACCCCAGAGCAGACATCATTCAAGGTAGGAGCTCGAAACCCCCCCTTTTATGTATCTTTAATTATCAGAAAATCTTTAGTGCATAATTGTATGGTAGATAGTGGGGCTACTAGCACTGTCATGCCTAAGAAGGTGGTTGACCAATTGAGACTGAAATATGAGCCCTTCCAAAAGAAGGTTACCCAGCTTGATGGTTCCTCAGTGAACACGATAGGTGTAGCTAAAGATACCAGCCTAGTCCTCCATGCAAGCCCCAATTTCTCTATCTTACTTGACATATATGCCATAGATCTCCCTGCCTTATTTGTCATATGCCTATCAAGGGAGTTTATAGCCAAGATAGGAGGCTATCTTTCTTCTGACTGGTCTCACATGCTTTTCCATACAAGGTATGGAACCAAGGTCACTATCAAGTCCGAATCATTGGCAGCACACCATGTAGAACCTTATGTGTCTAATGTACTTAATGCAAGTTGTCTTGCACTTGATGACGATGACTTCCCGATCATCAGAGAGACAAACACCAAATTAGAAGGTATCCCAGATATCTATCTAGATGAATTAGAATCTCAAAGGGCTTCCGAGGCCCAAGCTAATATCATTTGGGATGCTAGTTTGGGAATCTATTTGATACAAGAAGGTGCACTCGCAGAACCAAATCTTTCTAAGGAAAACACCGAATTAGAAGATCACTACAATGTGTGGGAGCTATTCTTCAATGGTGCTAGAAGCAAACACGGTGCCGGTGGTGGTGCAATGTTCGTTTCTCCAAAAGGGGACAAGTATTATGCAGCCTTTAGGTTCAGTTTCTCTTGCACTAGCAACACTGTTGAATATGAGAGCCTAGTGAATGGATTGGAATGGGCTAGGAAGATAGGGGTCAAAGCCCTAAAAGTTTACAGTGACATCGAGTTAGTTGTCAGCCAAGTAAGAGGGATAAGCGCAACCAAAAGTGATATAATGAGAGCATACAAGCACCAAGTTTGGGATGCAATTGAATATTTCTATGCTTTCAATATTGTTGTGATTCCTAGGAAATTAAATCAGAATGCAGATAGATTGGCTGTTGTTGGATCTCAGTATGATATTCCTAATCGTGTTTCAAAAGAAGGCGATCAACAGCATATCAAAGTTATTGTCAGACCTTCTATCCCTGATAATAATATAAATTGGCAAGTGTTTGACAATGATGAGCAAATTCTGCAGTTCTTATTTGAAGAGGACATTTTCTCATAACACAACCAAGAAAGACTATTGCAGAACTATGGTGACCAAGTGGTGCAACTCAGATCTAATAAGATGCCTAAGGGGCTCGTCACCCTGGAATATGTCTTCAATAGGGATGACCAAACACAGAAGAGTAAAGTTGGCCTGATAGTCCGACAAGAGCATTGTGCTGAGCTAGAATTGTAGCTGGGTAAAAGATTGCAATTTGGAAAGGTAAATACTAGTTCAGAAAAGTAGGCTTACACTCAATTATTCCAAGAATTTAGTGATGTATTTGCATGGCAATACGAGGACCTCAAGGGATTTAATCCTACCCTTGCTCATCATACCATTGAATTAGAGCCTAATGCCAAGCCAGTCAGGTAGAAGCAAAGGCCTGTCAATCCGAATCTTGAATCTCTCATGTGCAAAGAAATACTCAATTTAATAGAGAGTGGCATCATCTACCCCATTAAGCACACTAGTTGGATTTCCAACCTCGTTTCTGTTAGGAAGAAGAATGGGGAACTCAGGCTATGTGTTGAATTTAGGGACCTTAATAGGGCATCCCTAAAGGGATGCCATCCATTACCTTCTATGGAGCAAATCCTACAATGTGTCTCTGGATCTAAGAGATTTTCATTATTGGATGGCTATTCAGGATATAATCAGATCCTAGTCAATAAAGAAGATCAATTTAAGACTGCATTCACAACCAAGTGGGGAACCATGGCTTGCCAAAAGATGCCCTTTGGTTTGTCTAATGCAGGTGCTACTTTTCAAAATGGATATAGCCTTTAAAAGCCTCATGTACAAATTTGTACTGGTCTATTTAGATGACATAACTATTTATTCTAAACATGCAACAAACCATATCAAACATCTGAGGAAGATATTTGAAAGGTGTAGAGAATTTGGGATATCCCTTAATCCCAAGAAATGTGTGTTTGCAGTCCATGAAGGAAAACTATTGGGATATATAGTGTCCAAGAAAGGAATTACAGTAGACCCTGAGAGGATTGCAGCTATTCTAGAGCTACCCCTACCACATCACAAAAAAAGCCTTCAATCCTTCATAGGAAGGATTAACTTTGTTAGGCGTTTCTTGCCTAATATTGCAAATCTACTAAAGCCCTTGACAACAATGTTGAAGAAGAATACATCTTTCTATTGGAGCAAGGAAGGGAAAGCCAGTTTCCAAGCCATCAAAGAGGCACTGACAGAGGCTCCCGCCCTATTGAATCCTGATTTCAATAAGGACTTCACCCTTTATGCTTATGGAGGTTTTGATGCTATTTCTGCAATATTAACTCAAGAAAATTCCGAAGGATCCAAGCAGCCTATTGCTTTCTTTAGCAAAGGTTTGGAAGAATATGAACAAAGATATTCTTTTGTGGAGAAACATGTATTTGCTGTGGTAAAAAGCATTAAAAAGTTTAGATGTTTGTTGACCCATAGCAAGGTGCATTTAAAGATTACTCATCCAAGTGTCAAAGAATTCTTGCTTTCTAAGGACCTGAATGAAAAAAGGGCCGGTTGGATCACTAGAGTGATGGAATATGACATTGATATCCAAGTTACCAAGTTAGTAAGAGGAAGAGGTCTTTGCGAGCATTTGAAAGAGGATGAAAGTTCAGAGAAACCAGAGCAAATGGATGCATCTCTAGTTATGCATTCAACAGAAGATCATGCCAAAGCAGCAGGTTGGTTGCCTAACATGATTCATTTTTTAAAAACAAGGGAATGCCCTGTAGATCTAGATTTAGCGAAAAGAAGATACTACAGACTGCAATCTGTTCCTTTTGTACTAATAGATGAAATTGTTTTTAGAAAGGATCACAACGGTGTCCTTTTAAGATGCATAGGTTCAGAAAAGATAGCGGATGTCCTATTTGAATTTCACGATGGACCTTCTGGAGGTCATTTCTCTCCTAGGACTACTACTTTTAAGATCATGAGGGTTGGGTACTACTGGCCATCTATCTTCAAGGATAGTCATGATTATGTTAGAAAATGCATCAAATGTGCCATGTTTGTAGGAAAAGAAAAACTTGCAGCCTTGCCCCTTCAACCCATCAGAATAGAGCAACCTTTCATGAGATGGGGCATAGATTTCATTGGCATGATCAATCCTCTATCTAGTGCAGGCCACAAGTGGATAATTATTGCAACAGATTATTTTACCAGATGGACAGAGGCCATTGCATTGAAAGAAGCAAATGAGAGTGTTGTCCTAGGCCTTTATGATGATATAATTCACAAATTTGGTGTCCCTGACTCCATTATTTCAGATAATGCATTAGCATTTACATGCTTAAGAGTGACTGGATGGGCAATCAAACATGGTGTTTATCTGAACACAAGTTCGAACTACTACCCTCAGGGTAATGGTTTGGCAGAATCAACCAATAAGAACTTGATTAGAATAATCAAGAAGACCCTACAAGAAAACCAAAGAGATTGGAACACCAAACTAAAATCTGCCTTATGGTTAGACAAAATTACTCCAAAAAAGATCATTGGGAATTCTCCTTACGTGTTAGTATATGGAACAAAAGCTAAGTTGTCTATTGCAACTGAATTGTCATCCCTAGACTTAGCTACCCAGTATGTCTTGTTTGAAGAAGGGGATCCTCTGCAGATTAGGAATGCTCAAATTATGGAATTAGAAGAACACAGAGATAAGTCCATGAAAGATATAGAATTCCATCAGATGCAAACAAAGAAAATCTTTGACAGGAGGGCCGGGGCCAAGAACTTCAAGATTGAGGATGTCGTCCTCAAATGGGATGAATTCAAATCAAAACCTGGTAGACATGCTAAATTTGACTCCTTCTGGGGGGGTCCATTTATCATCACAGAATGCAAGGAACATAATGCTTTTCAACTATCAACTTTGGGAGGAGATCCTTTGCCCATTTCTGTAAATGGATTCCATTTGAAGCCCTGTTTTGAGGTGTATCCTTCCTTGTGATTATTGCAGATAGTTTCCCTGCTCTCTGTTCCTGCTTTCTAGATTAATTTCCTGCTTTCCTTAAAGTGCTCGTGCGCAGTTAGTTGTTTCCCCTTCTGGTTTCAATTTGCTTCCAAGTTTCTATTTTTGATCAAGTGATGATTCTATGCCCAATGGATGTCAAAGGCTACTGGTTCTCAATGTATAACAGGCAGACATCCCATAGAAATCGCCAAAATGTTACCCAAATTTTTCCCATGATGAAAATTTTGGCTACAGGTGGAGTAAAATGAGGCTCCCATGAGGGTTGAGCCCAGCCTGTAGGAAAGACCTTAATTTTTTTTGGTCTTGGTTATGTTCTATACAGTCTCTTCAGTTTATGTTTTACTCCTATTCATGCAAAATAACCTAAGTGTTGAAGGACTCGTGTATTTGATAAGCCCTAGTTACCCGAGACTAATTTTGTTTCCTTATTACCTTTTGGGCGACTTAAGTTCTTCAAATTCCCACTTGCACATTTATACTTTGCATTAAGTCTCTAAGTCGCGCGATAAAAATAGAATATTCCAAATCATCTAGCGACCTGAAGACTCTCGCTAGTCTCGTGATCTCGTGAAAGAAAAGCATATTCCATTTTGATCAGGAGACTCAAGGACGATCGTTGGATCAAATGTCGATCGGAGGGGAGTCGGGTAATCTCTTAATATAACCTGGAGTTAGTAAAGGGTTTGGAGATCACGCGACTCAGTGTAATTCCTACCTCCAGATGTGAATTAAGTTCAGAGATGAGTTAAGTTGTGGCCTTTCAGTCGGGTGGTCTCGTAATCAAAGGGAATATTCTATCAAGGTCCAGAGACTTGGCGACCACCGTCCAATTTAAATAAGGTCTAACACTTGTCGCGTGATCTCGTGATAAAGCCAGGGTTAGCAGAAAGGTTGGGAGACTTAGCGGCAAAGAGAAGGGATTAACCTGAGGTTATGAGGCAGTGCCTGGGTAAATAAAGCGATCCCATGGCTACATTTTAAAGTATAAACAGATTAGAATCTTAGCCATCAATACAGATATCTGCGCCACCTACGACCGTTAGGATTTAAATATTCAAAGGAAATTCAAATACCTAATCTTAGAAGTTATGACAGAAATGACTTGCAGAGAAGTAGATGGATCGACCGACTTCATAGAGGCACATTTATGGTGGTAGGAAAGATTTTAGAGATATATATGATTGATCAAAGATATTTTTACGATGCATTTATGAATGAAACTGATAGTATTAGGGTTTCTGAATATTCTATTGCAATCAATTGTAACCCTAATGTGATCAGATTGACTTCAAGCCTGTGTGCTGGGGAGTATATATCAGTTTTGAGAGCTTTAGAGCTCAGAGTTTTCCTTAGTTAGAAGTTATCCGTGGCATTTTTTCTTCCCTCTGACTTTTATAGTCTGTAATCTTTCATTGATATTTAGATATTGTAAAGCTTTTGTGACATTTTCTCTGTCCCTGGGCTTTCTTGTCTGAATTTATCTTACTGAATTAGAATATATTGAATGATTTTCAGAGAAATATTGGAGTTCCTGAGCCCTCTTTCTTTCTGCAATTTCGTGTACTTCTGTGGATGATTTGATTTAGATGAGTTTGTGGATATTCTTCAGTCCCTTGTCATTTTGTCTCATTTCTGTACCTAGTTGTAGAAATAGATGTTTGTTTGCAGGTCATAGTCCGTGTCTACTTATAGTGAATACGCTATTGTTTGTGAAATTACTTCTTTCCCTGAATAGCCTCTGTTTATCTCAGACCTCCCTATGAAATACTTATGCAAGCCTATCTAGAAAGTTGTGTTATATTGGTTTCAAGGTTTCATGCTGAGGATACTTAATGTGTTATGATTTAGGTCATCTTCGGTGTATCACCTAGTAGGATAGTTTGATTTCATTTTTTCCCCTTCATGTATTCCTTCTATCCCTTTTCCCTCAAGAATTTACTTTCAAGCAAACTTGGGTGACATATCAAGAGGAACCGACCTAGGATCCAGAGGTCTTGTCTCGGTTAGCAAAAGGTCCCACAACCTTGAGACAATTCCCATGTTACACTAGACTACCAAGACTACGAGAGCTTGGGTAAGGGTGCAAATCTAGGTTTCTAACAACAATTTAGTGTAGTTTGGTGTTGGATGATCTATAAGGTCCGCATTTTTGTTGTGTTATGAAATAAGCCATAGGGCAATGTTATAAGCCCTAGTGCAGTCCTGCTTGATCATGTCATGTACAAGGTCCAGGAGGTCACCTAAGTTGTTTAAGGATCATTTTGAAGTGTTTAGTGTAGGTTGGAATCTCATTGATTTCAAAATCTTGTTCAAATTTGCAAAGTTGCAAAATATGTAAAAGTTACAAAAGTTGCACTTTGGAATTTTGCAACATTTTGTGAGCAACTTTTACAAAATTGTGCTTGATGGTTCCATGGGTCATTGCAGGTGGTTGGAACTACTCCAAGGGAGTTTAAAATGCCTTGGAATAAATTTGCAGAGGTTGTTGGTAGTTTGGGAATGAAAAGTTAAGTTTTGCTCTCCAATTATCGTGTTTTCTTTGTTAATTGTTGTTTTCAGAGTAGTGTAAGACTCTGTACGGATTGGTAGAAGTAATAAAAAAGCATGGTGTTGTAGTATGATGTTTTAACTTTCCTTTGAATTTTATTTGAAGTTCTGAAGTCTTCATAGATAGGAGTTGTGATAGTTTGATTCCAAACAGGTCTGTAAATCCTTCAGTAGAGGGTTTGCATGCAAAAGGCCCTAAATTCTGACATTCCTCCATGAGAACACTATGAATCTTTGGGGAATGTTAGAATAGGTTGTATTTCAACTTATATTTTTTAGGTGGTAGAGTTGTGGAAGTAGAAACACCATTTTCCCATGATGCCCTAGGCTTGGCATGAGAAATGTGACAAGCCTAATGCAAGGAAATGGTGAATAGAATGTACAAATGCAGGTGTGTGAGTTTGATATATGTGTAGGGAAGGAAGATTTGAGGTCATATAGACCTAATCCAAGTGTTGGTGGATTTCTCCTAATCGATTGGTGAAGACTATTTGTTAGATCTCCTACATAGGCTGGTTAAGACCTAGGAAGACCTAATTTAGACCCCTGTGAGTTGACCTAACCAAAAAAGGAACCCATAACCCATTTTGCATTATTTCAAGGAGGAGGATAAAGGGTATCCAAAACTGGTAATATATGTTAGGGTTATTTGAGAAGTTTGAGAAAGATACCCCAAAAACTCATGAATTAGGGCTAATGCAATTAGGTTTCTATTAGGCTTGTTTCCTACAAGGTCAGATTGTGGGATTCTTGGAGTAGAACCAAAGGACATAGGAGCATGAGATATAGTGGAAATAAGGTGAATCACATCCACACATGTGGCTTGCTAAAAGTCAATGAGAAGATCCTAAGTGCAAGGGTTTGGGAGCTTGATAAATGAAGTGAAGGAAAAGGCTCTTGGAGAGGGAGATTGGATCTCCTACGAAAGTGAGGATTGTTTTGGGAGGAAAGGCCTTGGAAGGAACCCTAAGATAAGTCCTTGAAAACCTTGGGAAGGTAGAGAAGCAAAAGAAAATGAAGGACCATTGGATGGTTCAAAGAGCCTAGAAGACAACTTAGGAAGACAGTTTGATTCAAGAACTAAGACTCTTTGCATCAGTTACGAACCCTACTTATTGGGTGGTTAAGAGTTCAAATCGCCCAACCTAGCCTGAACGATGTTGCAATTCTCTATCCATTCATTGTTGCCCCTTCTTGTAATTAATACCAGTAACAATGGCTCCTGTGTGGTGGTGTTCGGATTCGCTAACTGTGTCCCTCCAGCTCAAACTCATGCCATGCCCCCAACCAACTTTGACAGGTTTCTCAGTTCTGCAATTGGTAGATGCTCGTTCGATCAATAAGGAGATCACTATCTGCGGGGGTGTTTCTCCTTGGCCCTGAATACCGTCACATTAATGTTTTGGATGTCGCTTGTTGTTGTCAATAATAGAGTCGTAGCACACACCATGAGGAAGGCACAACACATGTGTGTAACGAGTTAAAATGTTGGCTGTATTTAGGGTCAGTTGTGTTTCTTGTTGGTTTGCCTCTCTGTTCGGTGACCTGGGAACAAAAACTGGTTCTCTTAACCGAGTTCAAGAGATATAAAAAGGATGCCTTGGCAATCAAATTGAGGATGGGGCCCTCCATTGTGACCCCACTGGTTCATAGCTCTAGTCAAAAGCGCTTACCTAAAAAAAATGAATATTGTAAACTTATAAAAGCATCTTAAAATATTATTGGATAAGTGATAAATGCATATGTAAATAGTCATATAAATCAAATACCATGTCTAAATAATTATCTATATTAATATATTATGATATATTTAAAAACCTATCTTTAATATATTAATAAGAAATAATAATATTATTATTATTATTTATAAATAATGGGTCATAGCTGAAATTTTATTAATAATTAATGTAAAAGCGTTACAAAGGTCCTGGTTCAAAAAAGGGCATATGTTAGGAGAGAACCAGGAAGAAAACCTTTGGTTGTAGCCCATAAAAAAACCTAACTTCTAACAATGATTACATTAAATAGGCAAATTGTCGAGCCAAATAATTACAAAAGTCATTATACAACATAGATTATAGTATAGCTTCTTTTCTACCCCCGTAGCCATCTGACCAATCCTCTCATAGCTACATATTGAGGATGCTACTTCAATTTCTTCAAAGTGAACACCATTCTTCCCAATGGTGCCATCCATAATGTTGATTACTGACATACATGTTCCTGCACATTACTAATAGCCCCATCTAGTATATCTTGACATAAATGCTAGTAGTCATTGTCCAAAGCTAGAATAAGAAGCAAAATATCAACTAGATAGAGGAAAAAGTCTCCAATTACATCATATTGTAACCAATGATACAATCTTAGATGCATGTTAGACACTTAGTACTAACATTGTGACCCCAATGACCCTTGCCATTCTGAAGTCAACTATCAGTTTTATAAATGCCAAGGGAGAAGACATGGAAATCATAGAACAAACTTTCTAATATGACAATTTTCTAATGGAACATCCCTTAAAGCTTATACATTGCAAAGAAATCCTTAGCTTTATTAAGAAATAAATGGAGACTAAATGCCTTGATATCTCTCTTCAAACCATGTAAAGGATAACATTCTAGGTAAAAACTATCTTGTAATACAGATACCAAGACCTTATTCAACATCTATAACTTAATAAAGAAGGATTAAATAACTGACTGCCATTTAAGAAAAAATGTGGTTTTCCATATAATACATATTAGCCATTCTATCAAAACACCCATAGATGCAAATAGTTCCATGAATACTTAGTCATAACAAAATAAAAGTTCACAGAGATGAGATACTTCATACTATAAGTTCCTTTTTCATATGCAACTAATACTCTTTGAGGTTTTGATTAATTGAAACATCTCTTAATACTTGTCTAACAATTGAAAAATCCTATAACCAAATATACCTGCCTATCCACAATTTTAATTTATTAGCTTTGCAATTGCTAAACTTATATGGTATCTGCTAGGTAGTGCTAAATTGAAGCAAGAGAACAACAATTTATGCAACTAACAATCCACGAAGCTCTAGCTAATTGTTTACTACAATATATGAGATATGCTTTACTAGGAAAGTTAATGCAACAAACATAGTTTCTAATTTATATTCGCATTTATGCCTAAAATAACTCCCTTACCATAGTTTCAAGACCTCACATCAATCATATTAAAAAAGAAGCAAATGTCTATGTAGTCCACCAAAAATCCCAATTCACTCCATATTAATTTGTCCATAAACTAAGCTTTCATGCTAAGAGTAACATCATAGAGTATAGATGCTATCTATAAGTATAAAGCTATGATATATTAGTCTGATATGTCTATGTCTTAAATTCTACTCACCACCAGAGACCATGAAGTCTATAACTATTAAAACAAGCAAAAATAAAGTCCAACCCAGAATGTATAACAAAATTAGGGCATCTGCATCTTGTATTACTGTAGCATTAAAATGGCTACTCTATAATGACTAAACTAACCCTAATCATCCTTGAGACTCACATCCATGTAGGAATCCCTTGAATTGGACAGACCTGCTTCAACATTACTTCAACATTACTGCTAGTATTAGCCCTCTTACCCTTTCTGCTAGGTTTCATGATTAAGGGAGGAAGTACCTGAATCCTTTTAACCTCTATGTCCAAGATATCTTCAAGGACCTCATACCCTACTGCTAGTAAATACTCTTTCCACCAACGGTTGCCATTAATCGAAAATTATTGTCTTCATAAGAATATTGTAAATTTTTTAAAAGCATCTCAATTTTTTTTTAAAATTAAATAATAAATACATATTTACTCATATAAACCAAACACCACACCTAAGATTTAAATAAAATATATAAATATAAATGATAAATACATAAATAAATAGTCATATAAACCAAACACGATACCTAAGATTTAAAATATATAAATATAGAATTAACAAAATTAAAAAAATAATTATCAACCATCCAATTATTAATACCCTCATTTATTGTAACATAGGTTAATGAAAAAAAGTGAAGCATAAGCATCATGAATTGAATTGTGGAGTTCTTCAAAGAGCCGTCAAAAATTTGCTGGATATTGCACGCAAAATTCTAGTGGGCCCCATGACAACGGTACAGCTTTAAAGTTTGCTTTAGCGGGGCCCACCAAAAATTCCACAACGTCTCGAAAATCTTTTTACATTACATGTCAGCTCCAAAGAGGGACCTTTTAAGTGCTCCGATCCCAGCGCACACGTGTCAGTCCAACAACCACCTAATCAATCCACAGCCGGTCAGCGCCGCCCCTCTCCAACGCGAAACCATTTTCACCTCACCGCCCGTCCGCGGACGGGGTCGGTAAAATCAACCACAGCCGCACGATCTCGTTCCAAAGCGATCCCTGCCGTCCGATTCTCTAGTGGAGATGACTTCCTTGATTAAAAAAAGGCCAAGCGGGCCACGGGGGACGGAGAGCCGTACGATTTATAGGCGGCTTAGTCACAGCCGTCGATCCTGTCTGAACCCCTTTCACACGTTGAATCTCTCACCACGTGGCAAATTCAGAGCCGTCAGCTGAAATAATGAGCGATCGCTGCCGTCCGAATTTTCTGTCACAGAAACTGACAGAAAGCCGCGTGAATGCGTAGAGCAGACGAGAAGGGGGAGTCATTTGACTTCTTATTTTTCTCTTTGGCATCAAAAGTAAAATTATTTGTCATCCCTGTACTGAAGAAAATCCCAGAGACTATTTACACCGGTCAAGGGTTCGAATCCCAGACTGCATTCCACAAATCTTTTCTAGATACGTAGCTGACTAATTAACAAGCAGGGTTGATTGATTGACGAGCAAACTAATCGGATCAAATGGAAGCAGCAGCCGCATTCCAATCGACAGATACGCTAATGTCTGATGCTCATCCTCCCCCCGCAAGCAATCCGATGGATAATATCCTCGCGGTGCCCAGCCATGGCGGCCGCTTTATGCAGTATAATATTTTCGGCAACATTTTCGAAGTGACTGCCAAGTACAGACCTCCGCTGCTTCCCATTGGGAAAGGAGCTTATGGGATTGTCTGGTTAGTACACAAAAGCTTTAACATTTTGTATTATTAACAAACTAGGCGCAAAATTTATGTGTGAAACTGTTCTTGTATATTTTGAGTGCGGAAATTGAAGTAATGATTTTGGATCAGGATGAGATTGTGAAGCTAGTCCTAATTTTGATGTGGAACGGGCGAAATTTTAGTGGCTAATTTCTGTTGTTTTTCCTTGAATTTCGGGGTTTAATGATGCATTATTTGCACGAAATTGTAGGGTTTTTAAATTTCCGACCTGAATTTTGGTGATTATTATTGATTTTCTCTTAATTTAACGTAAACGCCACATGTACCAGGGTTATGACTGCAAATACGTGTAATTCTGGATTAATGTGTTTGTATCTTGTTTAATAACGCACGCCTGTCCCTTTTGCCTGATTTGAGACGAGGAGCTTGTCCAATGGGATTTTATTAGTTAATGCACAAGTTAAGTCAACCGTATCTTGAAATTCAAGTAACAATTTTGGATTAGGTCGAGATTGTAGTATTAGTGTTGGTGATGTTTTCCCTGAATTTTGGGGTTTACTTACGTGATAGTTGTAAATGGTTCGTATTCTAATTTTTTAAAATCTGCGTATAGATTATGTCTAATTGTGGAGAAATTCAAACATTTCTTTTCCGAATTCTGAAATCTATTTATTTCTGTTTTCCTTTAAACTTTAGCTCAAGATTTATTGGATTCTCCAGTATTTTTTAAGCTTATAGCTTAAGATTTATTAAATATATCAAATTTGGAAATCATTATTCTTATTTTGGCTTGCTAGAGGCTGAGTGTTTCTGAGGTTCTCTTTCATTTGCGTTGAATTGTTGTAGGTGTATTTATTTCTTCTAGGGTCAAGTCATTATTCTTCTCTTAAATGTACAGCCTTTAATTACATTCTTTAAGAACCCCGGGGTTGATAGCTCAGTTGATCCACTCCGGGTGAACACCTATAGGTTAGTCTCTGGATTTTCCATGTCTATAGGCTTTGTTTAGTTTTTCTCAACTAGATTGTGGAAATAATGCGTGAAAGTGAAAAATAATAAACTTTTAGTTCCATTAGTAGCATACTTCACTTTGCTCCAATAGGGCAAATATTGATGGCTGGCTTAAACACCCAATTCATTTTCAACCTTATCTTCATTATGGAAATCTCCCAATCAAGCTGACTGGATGTGTTTCAAGGTATTCAAGTCCTCTGTATTTCAAGTTTTTTGTCTATTTTTTTTACTTTTCTAGGAATTTTACTGTCTTTAATTACAGTACTCCGAGTTTTCAGGTTTATTATTGTTTATCTCCTAACTTTAGGTGAATATCACATTGTACGAACTTATGACAGCAAATAAGAGTAAATTGTGAAAATATATGGTTCTGCTTTTCTTAACTCTTTTTTCAACAACTTATCTGTGGACTAACAGATTTGTCACTGTTTTGTCAAATGTACAGAGTTGTTAGGGTGAATTTTTGTTTTACATGATAATGTATATAAGGGTGCAACATTAGTCATACAAAAATGGATGGAAATTCAAACAACAAGTCTGGATTGGAGCAACATTTTATTTGCTAGTGTTATTTTTAAGTTGCCAAAAGTGAAGTTTTAGTCAGGTTAGTTTCTGTTGTTTTTCTTTTTATCTGAATTCTAGGGTTTATTTTCTCTAACTTTATGGCAAGTTTACAGTCACAGAAATAGAATCTCAATCTATTTATTTATTTGTCTGAATTTGGGGTTTTGTTTTCAATTTTCCTAGCAATCTTATAGCCATGGTTAAATTATATATTTTCCCCTAACTTCAGTGTTGTTTACTGCTTCTTTTCAGAGCTCTTCAGATGGTTAATCCCTGTTTAATGATAGCTGTGTGCTGATTTTCAAATAACATTAATGGATTGGGCCTAGATTATATTATTTTGTTAATTTGAATTGCTAGAGATGGAGTTGATGCAATGCTACTCATCTTTGTTTTCCTTGGCTTTAAGGTTTATTTAGTTATTATTTATTTATCTGAATTGTGGGTTTTATTCTGAACTTTCCTAGCAGTCTTACAGCCATTATCAAATTATACATTTTTCTTTAACCTTAGGGTCATTTGGTTGTTCATTTCAGGACTCTTTAGATAGTCAGTCCTTGGCCAATGATAGCTGTAAGCTGCTATTCAAATAACATTAATGGACTGAGGTCAGATTATATTTTTTGTGTTTTTCAATCTTATTTTGGAGACATTGGAAGACAATGTACTCTTGGCGCCCACTTTGAACAGGCATTGTGTTAAGTACCTGGGATATATTATAATATATATAGGTTGGTGTAGACGATGACATATAGTGTATATAAAGAAACCTTGTAGGGTATCATACATGATGTGGACCAAAGCAAAGTCAAAGTTGCAAGTTAAGGAATCTAAAGAAGAACGCATAGAAGAATTAGAAAAAAAAGGAACAAGATGAAGTAGCATTTCCATTCAAGAGTCAAAAGAAAAGTGGAAAACTCATTGAAGAAGCAAATGTATAAAAAAAGTTTCTAAGATTAGTAGAAAAATGGTGCATTATAAAGAGATTCCCATTCTTGTGAGAGGCAACAAGTAAGAGGCATAGTACTATGCATCAAATAAGCACCAACTATGAACACATAGGGAACCAAAGGAACAGTCAGTAGCAATACACATGGAATGGAAGGATTGACTATGTTCATACATGGTATTAGAGAAACAATTACCATGGATCTACATGGAATTAAAGGAGAAATATAGGAATCTTAGGCATCAAAGAAGCAATAGTTATTTGGGAAATTAACTTAGGAATTAATACTTTGGTGAATGAACTTAAATTGGTGTAATAAAAGAGAAAGGACATTGATAGATAGGTAACATCAATCACATATGTATTATGGATGGTTGGATGATATTATAATGTATATAGGTTGATGGAGATGCTGACATGTGGGAAACACCCCTTTGCTATCTATATTGGATAGCTTGTGTAATTAATTATATTAACAAGTCAGCTTACATTGGGATGGGTGGTTTACCCCTTATTATATTATTAGTGGGAAGTCTATATATACGTAGAGAGGATTATCCTTGGGTGGGAAAAGTATGGTATATAATGTGGAGTTTGCTGCTTTCCCAAGGAGAATTGTACAATGTTTACCTATCTTAAGGGATTATTCTAGCTCTGAGTATAATGGATATTAATGCATCTTGGCTCGCAAACATTTCATGTTGTGTGTGATCTCTCTTTTATGTTCTCATATTGCTATCATTATCTAGAGAGTTCTGTATATGGTTTTTTAGCCCAGTGCTCTATGGTTTTAACCTATTTATCTCTCCTAATTTCATCTTTTTAGCAAGTTTAGCCACTTTAATTGCAACACTATGCTAATTGTATACCCTTCCCTGAATTTAAGAGTCATTTGTTCCACTATTGTTTGAATTTAATATCGAGTAATTGAATATACCAATTTTAGATAAGGCACGAGATTGTCTTTGTTTTAGTGTTATTCTTCAGCTTCATACAAAGTTTTTGTTTTCTGGGCTCATTTTTCTCTTTGTGAATATTGAGGTTTATTATCACTTTAAGAGATGTGGATATAATATCAACTTTATCATTCTAGATTTGATTTTGCAGATTATGATTGCTATGAAGCTGCTGCTAAATATCATATGGCAGGCCTTTCAGGACTTTCAAAATAAACTGCCCGAGTTCATTTTTCTTTCTAAATTTGTTAACTTTATTATTGATTTTCTCTTAATAAGTGGGTTCTTAGCTTTATATGTTTTAGTTAATTATATGTTTAGTTCAACTGAAATGTGTGCATATAGGACTGTCCAGTAGGTATGCACACTTTTAACTTTCAAATGTTATCTAATTTTAAGGGAAGATAATAAATTTTTAATATAGTATCATGGGAGTAGTAGAAAAAACTGTAAATGAGGGATTTTATTGGGGACCCTCACCTATAAATTTTTTCCCTATAGGCAGTACACCTGGATATGTGGTTAACACCATAGTACATAAAATACTGCCCAGCACATGCCTTTAAGAGACGAGTCAGCTATAGGTAAAGAGTGTCTTTATGGGTGTGGAGCTCGGACGTGCAGCTAAAGCTGCAATGCAAAAAACACTTTGTGAGCATAGTAGGTAAAATCAAGTTTACATCATATGATTAGATTACTATGATGATGTCAGACAACAGAGAAAAAATAAAGCTAGAGAGTCAAGGACCATGGTGAGATTGACACTCATGGATTGGTACCTAACCAACTAGAGTTCCCCATCCCAAGCCTGTATTGGGCCAACAGCCAATTTCTCATCTAATGCCACCATTTGTTGTACTTTGTTTTCAGTTGCCAACTCCACGCTCCACATGCCTAATGTGATGATTCACATTCACTATCTGATAGACACCTAAAGCTGTCTCTATGTTGGCGGCCATTGCATTCTATAGAATGCCTACCTCTACAATACCTGTGCCCTTAGCTGACACTCTTTCTCTGCCTGCCATGATCCCTGCCCACCTCAACCTTTCTACCTGTCACCCCCAGAACTCCATATCTGGATAATCAGGAGTTTCTTACCTTCTAAGATTACAAGTAGCTCTTCATCTCATCAATTCCATTCTAGCATATTGTCATGTTCAAAGAACACATGGTGCACTCTCCAAGCTGGGTCCTCTTTTAACTTCATTCTCCTCAGATCTGATAAGAGCTTCAAGGGGCAGTGGATGAGCTTTAGAATATCTACTTGAGATGTCTGCTTGGGAAAAGAGTTCACCACATCCACTTTGAGCCACTAAGGAGGCAAAGCTTTGATGGGTCATCACATTGGCTGAAGTCACTGTGCTAAGCAAGAGATGTTAGCCACTCTTGTCTATTTCCACCCTCCTTGCTTTGTTAAACTCATGAAAGCCATATAATTGTTTCTTAGTTTTTTCAATTGACTATTTGATGTTTTTAAACTAGCTGCTGTAACCCTAGGCTGAGAGCTTTCACTGTGTTTTTCCTCCAAGAATGTTATCAATTCATTGTGTTTACAGAGGAACCTCACCTTCAATGGGACGTCCTAAACCCAAATAAAATAATCCTTGTCTGAGATATTGCCTAGTTAACTGGAAAGAACACTAGAGTTAAATTGTTTGACACTTCGACTCTGCATCCATTGCTTTTCCTTTAGGATACCTATAATCAATTGAGGCATTGATTTTTCCACCATTGAAAAGATATCCTCAGCCTCT